>DWON01003424.1:0-18069 GCA_018251015.1 Phocides pigmalion okeechobee
ATATTTTTCTTCATTTCCTTTCCCTTTTGCTTGTCGAGCCTGCATTGATTTATTTATCCGAATCATCTGAATGATTCAGTATTATTTAATCCGGAGAGAAGTCATATCTGTGATACAAATATTTAATAAAATATGTGTTTATTAGAACAGAAATACATATTTACAATAATGAAAATCTTAAAAGTAATTATAATAAAAGCCTAACCTAAACAATCTAAAGGGACTCCGTGCCCATCCAGGATGGTTCCAAGAACGCTAGCTGTATACCCGCAATGTACTTTGAACATGAAATCTAAACATGTTATTAGTTGCAGTTTTTTTATGTTCCACTGCTGAATATATATCACTCAAAATGTGGGGTACACCTGAAGCGTACTGCAGCATTCGGTTGTATGGTCTTTTGATTGAATATTGGTACGCATGTAAGTAATCTGGTTGAAATTGAAAAACTCTGACATTCTTTGATTAATCAACGCAAAAGTTCGTACAGTGTGCTCTTTTATGGAGAAGGCTTTATGCTGTTCATTATGTTGTATCTCACTTCTAGATGCTCTTGATTTTTCATGTGATATAAAAATACACTATGAACATGTAATCCACCTGATATTCACTGCTGCCCTGGAATTAAATAATTCTTCATAGATCTTTTACTACTCCCGAGGACTATAATGATTGCTTAATATATAAGCTTGCAACCATATCTCTCCAACGAAACGCAAGAATTTCTAGATGCTATTATTAGAAGTAGCGGCAGTTTCTTCTTTGTCAAATGTTAAAGATTCTATGACCTACATGCCACGTTTATTTTTTATATTTTTGTCTAAAGTAATTATTTATTTCCAAAAATAAAATTGATTGTATTCATACAGGTTCTGAAATATCTCATAAGTATGAAATGGTTCATGAAAATTTTCATTTAAGTAGATAATAGCCAAAAAATAGCTTCTCATAAAATGGGTTCACAAATAATACACATAACACGTAGTATAACAATAATGTTTTCGGACCTCCCAATTAAAAGGTAACATACTTATATGTATGTACTATGTATATAGCTCATCTTAAAACAGTAATTTGTATAAAACTTTATTGAACAGTTATTCACAGTGGGAATTCGGCCGCCTCGCTAAAACATAGCACGTATTCAATACGAGTTAATTGCTAAAAACGGATGGATGTTTCTAGAAAATAAAAGCTTACATTGAACAGAAGCGATATAGTGTTCTCGTAACAAAGATAATGAAAAAAACAATACCGGAAACAAAAGCCTTGAAAAGAACGCGAGTTTCCAGAGCCAGTAGTAGTCGATTGCGATTGCTGTGAACGAAACAAAATTTATAAACTCGTTATTGGTACAGTGGGCAGTGAGTGGGCTCGTTGAATCGAGAACGGTTAGGGGAGCTGCACACATTCGGGTCAGCATAACGTGTTCCCGGCGGCAATGGAATAACCCCACGTAGGTAGACAAACATTCAATAAAATCGTTAATGTACACTACCTTACGTTCAGGTTTCATGTCGTTACATTCACTTAAGTGAATAAAATAGGTAGAACTATAGCTTGACCGTGGTAGTGTTACCACCGCTTTCATAATCCCCCGTGAAGCAATTGTTGCGTTTCGGTTGCAGAGGTGCGGTTGCCAACTTGGAAGCGAAGCATCTATCTTAATTCTCTGGAGCAGCTACGCATCTACACACAACCTCAGATAAGACTTATGTCATTTCAAAGGATATATGTGGAACGTTTACTAAAGAAAAATATTTTTCAAGATTTATGCAAAAAATATGAATTAACCGGGATTAACATCAGGCTAATAAACAACTTTTATTCCATTAGTAATTTGCTAATAACAAATGCTTACAATAAAACTAATCATCGGAGTAATAAGTCCGAGTACGTTTGGTTTATTTTTTAAACGCGATGGGTATTAAACTCGTTACAATCTAAGCTGGATTCACTGAAGATAAAATTGTTAGGCACTTTCGCAGCTGATAAAAACACCAGAAAACTTAAACGTAATTGTTTCGTCGATTGAAAATAATTGAGCAGGCGAGTGTGTATCTCCCCCAAGAAGTTATATACGTTTAATGTTTCCATGTGGGTGCCACCTACATGTAAGCAATTTAACATGTTACTGTAAACGAGGGCTTGAAATACCAAGAATTCATTTTAAACATTTATTCTATGGGTACTTAGTTTTTACCAGAGACGGAACGCAGAAGATATGCCTGAATGTTTGACGTAATTTTATTTGTTTGTTTATATTAGTCTTTTTCGTTACGTATGTTTACATACAAACATATTAATGTGCTCTCAATGTATAGTTTATAGTAGTGCCACTATATTAAATGAGTCAATCGCTCTCAAGTAGACATGTTGATCTAACTAAAGTTTTTCATATTTGCGAAATTAGAATGTTTCGTTCAACTTGTAAAATATATGTATGCATATTGTTTTAATTTAACTGTTGCACAAGATCACTTACAAGTTTCAAATTGTTTTTAAATAATGCCTTTAGTGCTTAATATTTCGTAAAATTGATTAAAAAAAAAATTAAAACAAGTTTTGTCAATAATCGGACGGATTATAGATAATTTTACAAGCTATAAGAGTATATCATAGGTAATGCTATTTACAGCGATATCTTAAAGGTTTGATTATAGAGCATATGTTGGCACTTAGGTAACTCTTATTCTTCAAAATCATGATCGTTTGTTAATGATGACGAATTATACGTAAGTTTACAATTCTAAAGTCTCCGAAGCAATTATTGAGTCACTCAAGGCTCAAGGCTATCTTGGTATATAATTGTTATTCAAAGTCAAGGTGAATTGGCATTAATTCAAAATTCACTGTTTCAGTATGAACGTCAGAAAAATTTACCACCGTTTTAGAAAATGACCCGGTAGAAGAAGAAGCGGCGAGAAAAACTCTACATAGCATTGGCACTAAACTTATCCAGTATATCAAATTTATTTAAATTAGTTAAACGGAAATATATTAATTACCCGTGTTTGTGTCCTCTTAAAACTCCTGGATACACATCTTCAAAAGTCTAAACTGGATTTTTGAAACATAGTTAATAATCGCCGCTATTAATACTTTAGAAGAGAGCATATCGATATAACATTTTGAGTATTTGGATAAGACGAAATTTATATTATATTGTATTGAAAGAAGAGTATTTTGAAGGACACACAGATTCCAATTTTAAAAGACGCCATTGTATGTGTCGGAGGTTAAAAATATCGTAAGCAATACAAAAACACAATTATAGCAATAGTCCTAATGTTTGTCTATGGGTAAACCCTTATCGTTCTTAATAGGTACGCGTAACCAACTGTGGCTATGTCACATCATTTATTCTCGACATTATTTTCAGGAATAGTTCTAGTAGTAGTGACAAATACGCTAGCACGCAAACCCTGCCTTCATTTCATTCCACTCATTAACGGTTTTCGTACTTTTTGTTTGTAGATCTTGCACATTATTTATAATTAGGTGATAGAAATAGAAAATAATGTGTTTAACGATTTCTAGAACAATATAGTGGTATAATCAGTTTTTATAACTTTATACACATAAACCAAGATGCGTGTTTTGATCAAAGTAAAGTAATACTTGTTAGAAATTATTTGCATTATATTAGGCGCTTATGAGTCTACTTAGCGTTACGTTCTGTCTATACTAGTTTATACTAATAATATAAAGTTGAAGACATTGTTTTATTGTTTTTGTAACACGTTAATAGTCAAAGTAGTAAAAAATCAATGTAGTCCTTATTTTACGAGAGTTAAACAGCGTGGTAAAGCTAATAATGAATAATATTTAATCAATGTATAACATTTGCTAAGTGATGGAATTATAGTTCGCTCGGGAAGGGATTAGGCTGCAATCCATAGTTCACTTTGAAGCAATTCTTATGTTTAGGTTAGAGATGCGCTTGCCGGCTACGCTTAGAAACCAGGTGACCATCGTAGTTTTCTAAAGTACCAATGCGTTTACCGTTAATGTCTATGGCTGTAGCGGCTACTCACTAATATCAGGTAGCCTGAATGGCAGCTTATTTGCTCCTCTGTCATAAAAAATATCTTGAACTAAGATACATTCGTATGAAAGCTAGAAAGAGTGGAATAAAGGCGATCTTCCATTTGAAAAATGATAAAGACAATTCAATAAGAACTATTTCAAAAGTCCAGATATTTAATTGAATAGGTAGCGTTTCAAAGTTTTGATCGCGATAAATTTTCCAAGTTATGGTTTCGATCACTTATAATTTGTTCTATACATTTTAGACTGAGAGTGATGGAACTCTTTCTATTTTAACTACTCTTATTTGTATTAGCTAAGACGCATTTTATTTTTAGATAGATTGAAAAGGATGTTAACTAATTTCGCTTACGCAGATGATTTCAGGTTTGATTCCTGGCAACTCAGGCATGTAAATAATGAGTTAAATTTTTTGTCCTGGGTCTGGGTATTTTGCGTTCGTCGATGCAGGTATCCATGGAAAATACGATACAGAAAGTCCTAATGTGTTGCTAAGATTGTAGAAAGCATTTCCTTGTCTGATAGTAAGAAACCATTCGGAAACTAAACTCTTAAACTAAATTTGTCGTTCAGCTTTATACAAGTGAGATAGATATTACTTATTATTATACCTTCCACTAGGGGATTTAAGAAGATCGAAGCGGACCAAAAAAATCCGCACTGTGGAGGGTTTGGAAGCAGGATTAATGGACACTGGCTGGCTTAGGAAACTCTCGCGGATTTGTGCTACGATTGATGCTTCACTGCCTGAGTTAGCCTAACTTCCATCATTCCTATAGAGGAGTTATGAAAGTAACTTGCGTTAATCCTACATACCTAATTCGAAGCTTTGGTTTTTTTACTTTAGAACCTGTACCTACATACGTAGGTGCATATGGCACAACTATTTGCTTCCAATATAAGAACTTTCTACGATATCCTTTTTACACGGATTTTATTCGTAACTAAAGATAAGAATAATGACCTTTATTTATATTTTTTTATCAATTGTGTATCATAGTGTACTTCTGTAGTGTATCCATAGCTATTGAATTTATGCAAATTTTATTAAACGTAGGGAACGAATATTATTTCATTTTTGCGTTGGCACAAAACTTTAGCCGCAAAAAAAAAATGTATTCCCAAATCATTAAATAATACTATTTTTATGGGTCATCATGGCATATTTTAAATAATCACATTTAATTGTTGCGTGATGTTTTGCGATTCCGTATTAAGAGATCACAATTAATTCTTCATTTTGAACGAACTACGACTTCCTTCCTACCGTAAATTTCTTAGCCTACCTATAAATATTAACTACAAAAACCCAAACTGCACTATAAATTGTTTGCATGAAGTGATATATCTAGGAAATTCGATTTATGATTCCTTCTTAGATCAGGCAGTTCTCTAAAAAGGAAAAACCTTTTGGGTAATATATTACCTCTCCGCTATTGAGGCTACCTTCGGTCATTACCACCGTGTCGAGTCGTGCATCCGTCCCTCGTGGTCAGGCATCGTTATCCCAAGGAGCTCTCGTGGGTTTGATCGACGATTATCAACTCGTTAATATCCCACAGCTGGACATTTCAGAATGAGAAGGATTAGGCCATATTTCACATTAGGTATATATATAGGTATTTTAAGAACTTTGTAGAGAAATTAATGACCTGTAGTTTTCCTTGCGATGATTTACTTCACCCAGGAAACAAGTGATAATTAATTTTTAATCTTATATATAAAAATGAATTGCTAAATGTCAGTCTCGCTAAAAATCGATAACGCCTGGACCGATTTTGCTAATTTTGGTCTTGAATTATTTGTGGAAATCCAGAGAAGGTTTACAAGGTGAGAAATATGAAGAAATTCCAAGGAAAATAGTACAAGCAACAATTTTATTCTTCCATATAAACAGTTCGTATCTGTCAAATCGGTGGCGTTCAAAAAGTGAATATTAAGCAACGGAGATAGCTTAGACTGTGAACAATTAAAAGACCCGTATTTTAAGCATATTTAAGCATGCTTTTTTATTTTTTTGTTTGTCATTTACTATTTTATTTTATTTCTATTTTACTTTATTATGAAGACTAATTTTTATCTACTAATGATTTTGCCTATACTCTTCTAAGAAAATTTATGTACACACCATTAAAATTCGACAGTAAAGAAATATAACATTTCATTCGATTCCTTGGTAACTGTATGAAAGTACTACCGTTTATCATTTTTTACAAGTTTATTCAATGGGCACTACAGATGCAGAAGTTCATAGACGTTGTGCTCACATTCCAAAGGTAAAGTGAATCATTGTCCAAGAACTGCATACGTTACTTCATCAGAACAACGATTTAGATAAATTGGTTAAAGTGACATTGAATCGTATTCCATCCGACAGCCATAATATCGTCATTAGAGCTGACAAAACACCTGCCGGTGAGCACGCAAGTAGGTTTAATTCATCGACAATCTATGAAGTAGCTTTTGTCATTGTCGGAGAAAATTTGAAAGATAAAGATATCGTGCTTCGCTGTTGAAACAGTGAATTCATTATCATCATTATCATCACCAGGGCACGTCCCAGCCTCTTTGGGCGGGGGAATACAGGCCTCGAGGTAGATCCTTTTTGCCCGGGCCGCAAGTCGGGGTTGAACCTTGGCTTAACTATGGTAGCCCTCGCCTACTGTTACGTGGGGAGGCTCTGGATAATCCCTCCGGCATGCTCAACTCCCGCTGCAAACGCCGTCAGCCAGCTGGTTTCGTCCGACGAAGGCAAATGGTACAGCCCGCAGGCCAAAGCGACGCGATGTGCAGTCCCGCGGCGCTGGCTTCACATCGCAGGTCAGTCGTCCGTACTGTGCTTGCGGGGCAGCATTAAGGAAGAGCTTCCGGAAGGTTAGCGGATTGATGATGATGATGGACCTTCACCTGTCCTCCCCATCTAAGCGGGGGCGACGATCGATCTGACGCTACGGCCTTCGCCCTTCTTCTCCGTGGAAACAGCGCGTGGTTCGAGACACCTGAACTCTTTCCAACTAAAGTGCCAGGTGTCAAAGCTCGGCAGGCATCCTCCTATTAGTCGCCTTTTACGACAGGCAAGGTATACCGTAGGGCTATTTTGATCCCGCGCTACAGGAACACAATGGATTGAAACGTGTGTCTGAAACGCACAGAATTGATGACGCATTTTCATATAATGAAACCATTATTGTACTTTAAGACATATTTTTAATTTTAAGGCGAAACGAAATCCCTCGGGCCTGCTAGTACATAATAAAAATAATACGGAGCCCAAGAATTTGAACTCCGACTCCCTGTGTAAGAATCACAAAATAATACATGAATCACCACCGTCACTGACCTCTGTGATTGAGAAAAATAAAACAAAAAATATTTCAACTTATAAAAATAATATTCAGTCAATGACATACTGCTTACGGCGCTTACAAGCTCCATTCAAACGGGGCCTTGCCCCAGTTGGCTATATTAGTTATTTTTAGTAAAAGTACGTACTAAAAATAAACTTTTGCTATTCATGCGAAATATAATTAATTAATTTAAACTGCCTTCAATAATATAAACCGAAAAAAATCAAACATTTTTTAAAATATTTTTAAGAACTTCATTGAATATGCTTAAGTATATTTTTCATTCTCGATAAACTATTCACCGCCATCGCTTATCGTATTACGGGAAATGATGCATTATTTACAGCATAAGTTCAATGTGGATTGGCAGAGGAAAGCAAGTTAAGAGTAAGTAAACCTTGTGTTGAACCCTTTCAAAATGTTTTAACGGTTAATCGTTAAACAATCGTTAAAGTACAATACATTACATTATATTTAGTTTACTATACGAGTACACTTACGGAAAAAAGCTGCATTTTCCCACTTCTCTCTTTTGTAGACATAATGATGATTCAGATCTCAAAACGTTGAATTTGTCTTTCTAGTTGTAATCTGTACATGTCAATGTAGCACTTCTGTATTCTGACTTGAATTATATGATAGATAACATTTACTTACTGATCTTAGTTACATTTGCCCAAGTACTTCAACTTTAAATAATCAAGTCAATCATAACAACAGTTCTTTTTCATTACTATATTTGAATTAGTAAATTTTAAAAATTCTGCCGTTTATGTCAAAAAACCTTGTCATTAGCTCTCCTGTAACATGGTCTTTCGGCATTGTTATTGTGGTGTTTATTAGGTTTTCAGTGACGATACGTATCGAAGCCAGTTACTTTAAATGTTGGTTTAACGTGTTAGAAACGCTTTACGCCAAAATGAGTACAGCGGTGGTATTTTAACTGTCGAACGATACAAGTTCTACCGTCTTTCAGAACCCGTGAAGACTTCATTAATATCAAAGTGATTTACTTTACTCGCTATCTGTTATGTATGGGCTAAACTTTTCGCCGCATACATACTCTCAACGGGAACAAATCTTGTGGTGGATTGAAACATTACTTACCTATAACATAATTATATTCTGTCATAATATTATACTAAAGTTCACGCAGGCTTTTCTAATCTTCTAACATTGTTTTACTAATCTCGTGGATTACTAAATATATTAAACTTCTTTGTCCTTGTGTAAGTTTGTGTGTTTGTATAAGCTCTATACGACCCCTGGACCTAGATTTATTTTGCTGTACGTTAATAGGGAGTGTTAATTTTCATTAGTCTATTTCGATAATTAAAAACCTACGAATGTATTTAAACATTTTCCTACTCATTTGAATTCATTAAATTGTCAGAATTAGCAAAAGAAAGTTTTCGACCTAATTTGTAAAAACTTTCTACATAATTAAACAGTTTTAATGAAATCCAATCCTTTTCTAATGAGATACATAAATTCTATCAAACTCGAATAAAGTTGAATTCGAGAATATTTCCAAAATTAAAATTAATCCAAATAAGTTCACTACACCAGAGTTAAATATAACAATTAGCCGTCATAGAGTTTAATTACAGGTACTATGCCTCATGATATTTGTGATTTAATATTAAAAAAAGGTGAGAAAAATATTACATCTTTAAATATATAAAAATAATATGAAGGGTTAACAAAATGTATAAGGAATTAAGAAGCTCTCAGAGAGAGGGCATGATGACAAGAGAGTTCAGCCGTATGCGTGACGGCATACGGAGTCGGCTTCGCTCCCAAAGCATATCACTATATTTCACAGGAAAAAATCTGCTTAACGAACGTACTCAATAAATATAAAATTGATTAAGCGGTATATGTTTGTTCGCAGTTCGGCAAGAGAACGAGCGCCTGATGCACGACGCCCTTCAGGCGGGAATCGCCAATCGCACCCAGTCGTTGGAGGCATTGCGCTGACGCCGCGCTACTCACCGCGTCCGCGGCTTGACAACATTCGACCCGCTGCTGCGCCCCCAGAGGAGCCCCCGGACTTCGGCCCATCACTCGATCCTGGGCCCACGGACCCCGGGCCCACACATCCCGACGCGGATCAATTCGAACCCGTCGTACCTTCTGAAGTGCGGGATACTCCCGTTGCCCTCCAGCTTTCTGTAAGCGAAGCCACCGCGGGCCCCACGTGAGTCCCCCTTCACGGCCTCCTGATAATATAAGTACGCATGTACCGTGTTACACAGACTGCCAGTGAATTCCACACGTGTGGATACAATATAAAAATGAACTGAGAATATTCATAAATGTGTAAGTCACTCGTTGGTGATTATGTGTAGCTAGATAATGTGAATTTGTGAATAAATATAAAGGATGAAATGTTAATTGTTGAATTGTATCCGGATAGAGTTTAAAAGACAGGCCGGTTGTCCCGTGATAAGGAGCAGCATAGATTTAAATACGTTAAGTCCGTCATTGAGACGAGGAATGTCCTTAACCTTTCGAGGAGGCTAAAGAATGAAATTTATTTTGATGTTGACTTGTAGTAAATGTACACGTATTATAGAAAAATAATAATGGAATTTATAAGGTATTGAATGGTAGAAATGGATGTCAATATTCGTATTAATAGCATTCGGTGCCACTGTGTACCTATAAATGTATACGTACACACAGTTTTTGTAGTTTAATGGATTTTGAATATGTAAAGAAATACAATAATTATAAGAAATAAATGGTATTCCCATTGGGATCAAATTTTGTAATTTTTAAATACATAAAATTTAAATTTCTTTCTTTAGTTCTAATAAAAATTTGGTATTGGCATAAATTCTTGTGAGTTTTCAGCACAATTTTATTAATAACTCATTACATGAAATATGTAAGTATACCTGATTAAATAAATACCTAATAATAAATATTATTATTAAATAATCATCATTAAAGTTAAAACTAATAAGCATATGTTTAAAACTTCATTAATACTTGTGTACATTGTATAAATTATAAAACCATGATTGATAAAGAAATTCGCTTATAATTATGTTCTTGGAATAATTTAACCATTCTTATATTTTTGTTATATATTTGAATGGAAGCTAACAACTGCAATAGCACATTTTTATATTTAAAATCACTGTACCGTAAATCTGTCAAGCGTTAGATGTTCCTTAATTTAATTGTTTGAAAACAAATAAGGAAGTTGCAATGAAACTCTTCTATCAAATTTTCAATTTATACACAAGTTTTACGAGTTACCATTTATTTTATTAACCCAATATAATATCTGAAATATCTTAATTTCTTTTGTTATGTCACTTGTATATTTATGTCAAAATTAACGATATGACTACTGCACATTATATTCACCGTCACTTCACTGTAAATCTCTCCAGTCTCCAATGTTCCTATGTTTAAGTTAATTTGTCTAAAAAGAAATGAGTCTATCACATTTTGAACATGCACACTTTTGCGAGGCGACCATATGTATAAATAGCCAAATCTGAACACTTTATTTTATTGTTGTATTTGTACTAAAAAATTACTGTATCCGTTGGCATATGTTACAAAAATCTATCTTATAATTACAAATTAGGCACTGCTTGTATAAATCAGAAATGTATTTCGATGTCTAGTCAAAAGAGCTTTCTAAACTATTCTAAGTACCTATCTGTTAAGAATAAGAGCTTTTGTAAAGTAGTTGTTGTAGATAATTGTTACGTGCAACGATGAGATATGTCTTGTCTTTAAATAGTTGCAGGATTGGTATGCATGCTTCTATGATTATATCGGATTTTAAATTTGAATGCACATGATGCAATTATATTCGCAAAATCTATACGTTTTATGATATAATATGGAGAACTAATGTAAACGGTAACGGTGCTACGTTACATTATAAATATGCAATAATGTCAACAATCGAACCCAAGCCATTGTTAATAGATGTCATGTATTGTATTTTTCCTTTTTTTTTCGTTTGTCTGGAAATTACGTAACAGCCGCTGATTGTATTATAATGGGACTTTCGCAGTTTAAAAAGGAATAGATTGTTTTTTATTAACCGCTCCGTTATATAAACGAAGAAATTATTATTGTTAATTATTGCGGTTCTTACCGTAGTCTAAAATGTGAGTATTCGTCACACACTGGTAAATGGTGACAACAACAAAATGCCGGTATCGCGCTGGAGATCGCTGTTTTTGTAAACTTTACATGAACTCGCTACATGATGCGACTAGCAGCTTATTCGTGCTATCAACAAAACGCCAACCTTCCCAGTGTAATACTCTATCCATCTCAATTCATCTTAGTAAGACAACGCGTTAAAATATTGGTCATTGCCCACTATTGTCACCTACTCACTATACGTGGACACTTTAACTTCACAATCATTACTGATACCCCACTCTTTTCATGATCGTATTTAGGCCATGGGTTAGATATGTTACGATCAGTTCGTGCTTATGTCGACCATCAACCACAATTGTATGTAGCGGGATTCCGCTGCTTGTGGTAGCTTCAATCTTGTTTTTATGGTTGGCAAGAGCGAATTTTGTGAGGCAATGGACAAAACATACGCAACCATACACCGTACGCAATAGCTGCACTATCTACAGTGTGTTTTATGTTTGACAAACGGCCCTACGATCTGTATTTGACAACCATGTTTCGTGATTGATAATAATTGTGGATGATATGATTAATAGAACGAGCGTTACTGATATTTAGCGCCAATAGCCTTGATTTCCGTAGGCAAGTAATCACAACACTCGTTAGTCTCTCAGTAAATTGAACATGTTTAGTCAATTATTTCAATCGCTGTTACTCGTGTCAATTTCACTTGAAAATGTTAAATATTTGCAGTAATGTAGACTATTGGTGTAATAAATTTGTTAATCACATATAATCGTTGTTGTAACACCAATGGAAATCTGTAATCGAATACTATAATTATCATAAGGTTTTATAAAATACTGATTTAATGTTTCCTTAATTCGCATTGTTTTATTTTATTTTCTTTACGTTAGCCCCGTTTAAGTCTTGAGTTTCACATGTCATTTTAATTTCTATAAATCTGTCCTTTACGTAATTAATAGGTATGTACTAGATGCGATAAGTTCGTGCAATCCTGTATAAAATGAACCTAATTTTTATAGTATAGCACATGAAAAAAGTGATGAGTAAATTGTGTTATGTAGAGAAACTAATATGTAACATTTAATTGAGAAACTTTTGTTTTGAACTACTTGTAAGAATACTTATACTGACATAATAAATTTGTACTTGTGGAAGTTGAATAAGAAACGTCCAACTGTTTGTTGTTGAATTGAAGAAGGCTACTAATGTTCTAGGTTTGAGGTAAATGCGGGCTCTAATTGTTATTTAATGGTTTGAGATGTACCTAATACAAACATTCTGATTAACTTCTCGTTTATTTTGCGTTCACGTATAATATTGTATACTGTTATGTTGGTTAAAGTTGGATATGTCTATGTCCTTGTACAGCGATAGGTTACCAAACCTACTACCTTTGTTACAATAATAACACCTGTACCAATTTAAGGACAAACTTTAATTTCATTCTGTTTGTACATTAAAATACTTTAAAGGGGAACGTGAGCGAAATTTAAATTGCGAAAGTTCTTATTCTCCCCAGTTTTGAAGAACATGTTTGATTTTAAGATATCAGAATATTAAAATAGTAGATAGGCCTTGCATTGCTATTATTAGCTATGGGTATGTAATGTCAGCTTATTCACATTTTAACTGCAATCGGCATTCAAACCGCAACCTTTATCGTCATCAAGTGACGCGTTGAGCTACGTGCTCCGAATTATCTCAATATGTGAAATTTCGCCGTTACTATGAACAAATTTGGTCGAATATTACCTACACGATATTAATTAAAAAATTATGCAGGACCTATTAACTAGTATTAAACAGAAATACAAAAAATTTTATAGTTGTTTGTTGTAAATGTCAGTTTTAATTAATCTATTTTACAAACAAATGTTTAATAAAATATCTTTATAAATATTCTGTTGTCTTATTAACTCCTTAATTACGATGATTTATAAATTGTAAAATGTATTAAATGATATTTGTGTTAGCATTGATATGCGCCACCGTTGAATAGTCATCCCTACACCAACACACACATACAGAACATACAGAACAACACACTGGGCCGCTGAGCTTGACTTTATTGGCGCAAAAAAGATCGGGTAATTATTATGCGCGGCATCTAGACATACACAATGTCTTTGGTTTTAAAGGGTTTATGTTGCGCAAAATATGCGCTCAAAGGTAAAACGTTGGGGAAGCGAAAAGCCGAAAAGGGATTCAGAAAGGTGAGATGGAGAACAAGTAGCATTCCTCAAGAGGGTGAACTATGCGGCGCAGAGCAACGTGAAACTGCAGAGTTCACTCGTTGCTCTTATTGCTTGTACAAAACAATTTTCATTATATGAATCTCATTCCAACGTTTAACATTTAATGCACGCTAATTTAAGAGCGATAAAATGCACTTATTGTTCGATGCACGGAATTTACAGACTCCGTATCAAAGGGTTAGCTTTATGGAAGCTTAACAAATATTTTATTTTGTAATAGTATAATCCTGAAAGTAGGCTCTTCGGTTGTTGGACACAAAGATAAACAAATGCAATAAAACAAAAAAATCAAACATGCTTTTAAAATTTTTATTTTTGGATCAACCAAAAATTCTTGAGTAAAGACAGGTATATCATTATCATTTCGCTACATTAACAATTAATGTTATCTTAAAAATAAAAAGCGCAAGATAGATAAAGAAGGTGCCTTGATATAAATAAATTTATGAAAAGTATGTTTCTGGTTTTATAATTCAGCGGAAAAACCTATATTTTAATTAGACACTGTCCTTGTTAATTTGGATACAAAGGTAATTTGCGTATACAAAATAAAACTATAGTTATGATAATGTTCATCGCGTGCACTAGAAACATTATATTTTGCTCCGTAAAACAATGCGGAGAGAATGTCTATACGTTAACTCGCAGTACAGGCATCTTGCTTATTTTGTACCTACAGTTTGTACCAGAATTTGTTAAAATATTATAAAAGTCCTGCTGCATTATTGTTTGTATGCTGTGAATAAGTAAATAAAACTTGAAGATGGGAGAACTATAGTTCGACCGGAGATGTACCACCGTCGCCCTCATAATCCGCCGTTAAGCATTACTTTTGTTTCGGTTGGAGAGGTGTGGTTGCCGATTACACTTTGGAGCGAGGCGACCATCTTAATCTTCTGGAGTACCAACGTATCTACATCCGAGCTCAGATAGGATTTCAGACGTGTTTGTGGTTGTACGTGGATGTACTGTGGATGATGGTGTATGGGCTGCGACTACGTAACATCAGGTGGTTTGCATGGTCGCTTACTGCTCTTCTTACATATAAAGTATACATATAAAAAATGGTAGTGTATCCTCTCTTGCTTAGAGATTGCACTTTGTGAACGTGCAATTGATTTTTTAAGCTGTCTTAATAACGAGTCATCGTGAGAATTGCCAATTATAGTTTTTGTGCGCAGATTTGCTCACCCAAAGGTCACACATTACATTGACATAATCATACAAATCATGTTGTTTTCTATCATCTTATTCTCATATCATCATATCCATCCTCTGTTTGATGCACCTCCATTTCATTCTTAACCCCTATTGTGAGGCTAGAATTTCAAAAAATCTTTTTTTAATATTCACCTACACCATGTAAAGAAAGTATCTGAAAAAAATAATAAAAAATAGAATTTTAGGTTCTTCGGCTTTGGCTGTGCATTTAATAGTTATCTTCCTCTTTGATATGTAATAGATTCCTGAGATTAGACAACAAAATAACTAAATAATTCTTTGAGTAAATATAACATTAGTGTAGGAGCTACAGTATAAACACTTTCCATGTCACAAAAAGACTCGTGTCCATCTGTGCGACATAAAATTACTTAATACGTAGGTGTACTATCTAAAGGTAACAAATCTTAGTGGTCGGGATTCCACACAAACATGGGGAGTAACTGGTGTCGATATGAGCATGACAAAATCAACATTTATGAGGTACGTTAATTGGTCTACTGCAACGCCTGATGGCCGAGTCGGATAGCTCTATATTCCGGTATATGATGTATCCCATTAATTTTAGACTAAAATACAGCAGTATAACTACTACATTGAAACAGGGTAAGGTAAGGCTACTCTAGTAATTTGTTCAACTGATGGACACATAGTTACATATTTTCTTATGAAGTTTTGGTAGCAAACGAGTATGCAACTTAGTTTATGTTGTCCAATCTACAGGCCGTACATATATTGGACATATTATATTTAAGTGTTCTAGATAGAACAAAATTCAGACATCAGATGGACTTTAATAACACTAATATTTGATAAACTTAATAATTTTTATTATATAATCATGCATATTATTTGAAAATTTTAATAATAATATAATACAACATATAATTTTTGAACGGTATTGTGACATAATTTAATGAAACAGTTTTTTGATATAATTGTTACCTTACAACTTTTATTTTAATGACTATACATTTGTACGCCAACACTGGCAAAGCATATTGGAATATAAATAAAATTGTAATGTATCGTCTTAATATGTACCTATGATTTGATTTGGTAATAAATGTGTTGCTACTGGGAAAGTCTACGGACGCCACTCAGCATAAGTTGAAGTATGGAACGGTACAAGGGACACACAGTAAAATAAAAACAAATTCTTTTTCGCTTAACGACGCTCCTGTAATTATGCTGCCAGTACACCTCATAAATAAGCCTAAAATAACACAACCCGTAATAACGTTGTTACTAACTTTGACTTTGTAATATGCCCTTTATGACTGAAGCGTAAATTGGAGACACTGCCATTCAATTAATTGCCAAGTTTAATATTGCTTCCTAGCGTAGAGGCACTAGACATTTACTATATCCCATGGCCTATATTATAAGTTATAAGACAATATTGGTAATTGCGTCTTGAGCACGTTTATTTTAACATATAAGCAGGTATATACTGTATTAATAGAAAAAGTTACTGCGTGTCCTTATAGACATACATATGTGAGAAGTTGTTCTCCATTTACTTTAGATTCTTTTTTGTATTATAAAAGTAACAAGCAAATGTGAATGCCTATTGATATGTGGTGAAAGATGGCTCATGAACATCCTCATTCAACCTCGACAAGATTGTTTTGTCTGTATTTCTACTTAAGTAAACAATAATAAAATATACATATATACAATATATACATAGAAAACGTAATGTTAATAAATTGAAAAGGTATAAAGCTGGTAATGGGCATTCAGTCGATTTAATGTTAATGTTACCTCATTATCAAATCTTAAAACAGCGTTATTTTAAGCGACGCTGTATAAAGTTCTTCATTAAAATACGGTAGACATTCTACTATCGACGTGCTATGTATTGTTTTCTACTCCTGACCAGTAAATTACCTTTAGTGTATATTGCGTACCTTGCCACAAAACTCACCATAAAACAGTGTTACAAAATTGGTAAATGTTTTTGTTTATATTTATAGCTTATATGTATGTAGTGCCACCATATTCGTTCCACAATGCACTATTACAGATCCTTAGTATGTTTTATAATTTAGTTATTGCACTATACATACGATACGATACGATATGATAAAATGCAATACAATATAATACTCTTTGGATGCCATTTTAAAAGATAACAAACATACAAACGAGAATATATCAAGGAACGTGGTATACGAACCCGCGTGTAAAAAGTATTGTTTCGTTCCTAGACATCGTTTATCATCGCTTTCTTTAATAAGTAGCATATGTAATTCAAAAATTACGAATTAACAGTTCAACAAAAAAGCTATCTTTACAGTTTTATATTAGTAAGTATAGAGTATACATAAGACCCATTAAATAGGTAGAGCCAATTCCAAGATTACGTCATATCAGAGAGTAATTAAGAAGATTATTAAGATACAGATGTGTGATCGTAGATATTTACGAAGTAATATGCCGTAATTACGGTAATTGATTTACGGAAAATTTCTATAGGTGTAAAATATGACGTCGACTATTTAAAAATATGCATCTGTAATACGAGTGGGAGTAAAAAAGTTCATATATTTTATTTTTATTTGTCATCGCGTATCGTGTATATATATGCCTTATGACATTGCACTTTTTATTAAAGCCATTAACAGCTAGGTCTTGTTTGTAAGAAGTACTATGTAATAACAAAGATCAAAGGTTTAATCTTGAAGATAAATGAAACATCACATTATTGAATTAAATCCTTTAAACCTTAAAGCTGGGTAATGGATGGATGAAAAGTAAAAATAATATCAGAGTTCAAAGCAAAAGAAACTAAGCTTGTCTTAGTGCTATAGTGTCTTATTTATTTTAATATTTTTTAAATTAAAAACCGAAAAAAGCGAATCTATTTCGGAGAATAGACATTAAAATCTTTATTTAAGCAGTTCTTTTAGAGCTGTGATGGGTTGGAGTTGGAGTTGGTTATTGCTTCATTACTGATCATAAAAAAGATTTTTCGATACATCTGTCGCTCCTAATAGTTTAGAATATAATTTTATTAAAGGCCTTTTATATTTCTATGA
>DWON01003425.1:0-18068 GCA_018251015.1 Phocides pigmalion okeechobee
CAAAATTATATAGCCACAATAGTCGGAATGTCAATACCGCAAGAGAAACAGTGTAATATATTTTCATTTTTATTATAAAAGAGTAAGAAACGGCCATGCATGCCACCTGATGTTAAGTGGTCACTGCACGTCACGTCCAATCTCAAATAGAACAGAAGTCCTATTTAAGGATGGACGCGGATGCGTTCCTACTTTTGAGGACTAAGATTAGTTACCTCCAATAATGTGTATCCGGTAACCACACCTCCCCAACCGAAACGTAATACGTATAATGAAGAATATGTTGTTTTACGGCGGGTTATGAGGGTGGCGGTGGTGCCACCCCGGGCGAGCTTCAACCGGCTCTACAACCGTTATACTAAAAATATATAATTGTAACTTAAATTCTAAACTAATATGTATAAAAAAATAATTAAACACGCTATGTTAAACAATGCAAATCCTCGTCCGAAATACAACCATCGAGTAGATGCGGACAACGCGTACTACATAGAATCGAACAACAAAAGTGAGGTCTATCACATGATTAGCACCGAATACATAGACGATGTCGCTCAACCAATCATGGCACCTGCGTGACGTCACCTTAGGCTACCTTAGGTATCCTCTAAAATATATATATTTAATAACCATAAAATGTTGACATTTGTATTAATTTTTTATATTAATACTGAAAATGATATATTGCACACAATATTAATGTCAGCATAATGTCATCAAATTATTTAACGGACGGCGTTAAATTGGTTGTAATGATATGATTGTTAAATCAATTCTGATACACGATAAAACCGTATAACATATTATGCACAAAAATATATAATTTTCAAGTCCTTATATTCATCACATAATAATATATAGAAGTACTTTCTGCTATGGAAGCAGCGAGCGAGTGTACAATCTATCTGATTGTAATCTGAAGTCGGCTTCAACGTTGTCTCTTTTGAGGACTAAGGTGGAAAGCCTTTAAACAGTGAATATTTAAATCAAACCTGCAACTCTACACTGCTGCTATGACGTTTTTAGCAGGTATTTTTTCCCCGGTTACCTCCAAAAAAATCAAGGCCGATGAACTAGTTATTTGGACAGTCATTAAGTTCATAAATGCTTTATAACGATATAAAGTATTTGAATGTGGATCTCAATTGAACCTTAGTCCTCAGGAGTAGCAACGCGTTCACATTCGAGCTCAGATAGGATATATGTATGTAGGTCGTGTTTGTGGTTGTACGTGGATGTCTATAGAGGCTACCTTAACATCAGGTGGTGTGCATGCTCGTTTGTTGCTCATCCTACATAAAAAATAATGCAGATGCATCATTTAAGACAACTTTTTTAGAGTTAAGCTATATTTTCATACATAATCCCGAGCGTAGCTTGGTCGAGTGACTAGTGTTGAGTTAAATTACGAACTTCGTCGCCGGGGGTACCAGTTGTGCCTTCATTTGACTTCTGCGGGGACTTTATAGACGGTAATTTTCTATTAACTCTAATTTAGTGAATTAGTATTCTGACCCGTCTTTAGCATATTTAATTTGGGCTACCGTAAATGATGAATTTTATATCATTAGCCTCATGTTGGGATGTCGTCTATCTAGCCTCCATGTGTGAACTATGTAAGGGCTTCGTAACAAATGGATTAAAACTAGAACTAGGGCTTTAAGGGTTTGTTAGAGGCTTGTGACATAAATTAGAATTAATTAATGTATGCTAACTATTCACGTGCTTGTAAAAGGTCATACACAGATGTCACGATTGCTTTGGTATGAAATAAATAAGTCATTATTAATGAAATGTACTTCTGTCAACTAAGTTTATCTGCGTGTTTGTATAAGAAAAAAAAAGAAGTACAATAGTTAATAAGTAATAATCGCTAGATAATTCTTGTCTATGGAAATGCACAAGAATATATACCCACACATCCTAACCCAGAAAAAATGTTGGCTTGACCGGTTATCGAACCTGGGGCTCTTTGGAAGTTTTTTTTGTACTGCAGATGAGTGATTAGGAATATTGAGACGAATGAATAAGTCTCTACTTATTTATGCGTCTCATTCATACATTCATGGTACCTATAAACCTAAAGGAAGAACAAAGAAATTGAAGATTAACTTAGCAAGATAGTAGAATTTATACAGCTCGAATGGGGAAAACCATCGCCACGCCTATTAATAGCGTAAATCAAATTTTGCATTTTGGTGGAAAGGTTGGTGCCGAGTCACTTACACATAAGGTGATCTTAATCTTCAAGAATAGCAATCTACGGTTAACTCCAAGAGGCACTACCAGGGACCACGTACAATCAGATGCTTCCTACTTCACATTCATTTAAAAAAAACCTTTTTATATAACGTAGCAGGGCAGCTTGGGGTGGGCGGTATTAAATATTTCATTTTGGAGCAGTTTTTATTGCAGCAGCGAACGTGTCCGCGATAAACGTGGCGCGCGTGACTAGAGAACTACCGAGATGTATATAAACAGAACTGGTTATATTTTAGCCCCCAGGTACTAGGACAAACGGCACGCCTATCTGCCCTATAATTCACTAGTATCACCCAAAAAAAAACGAAGAAAACGTAGACTGCGATACAACTAACCTGCCTACGTCTAACTATATATATTATATGTATATGTGTATTGTACGTCCATCCTATTTTATACTTTCCCTTAAATCAGCCCGGCATTGTACAGAATAATATAGAACAGATATTGAATATAAAATAAAAAAATGATATCTTATAAAATAAAAAAAAAACATGATATCGTAACAAATAAACAATGCACCGAAAAATAACTTATTTTGAAATAAACTTTAATCAAACAAACAAAATTAAATTTTATATAATAATAGATTAGAATAGGTGATATGTTTAAAGTAACCAGTCTTCGAAAATAGGAAACGCCGGAAAATAGTAGAGCGACCAAACCTATCTTACCGGTCCCGAAGTCTTCTATAAAGCAAAAAGTTCGTTCGTACGTGACGATTTTATTAGCAAAAAGTATAACGACAGTTCTTAGAAAGATTCTGAAAGTAGGTGTTTATAAAACAGATCACGTTTGCTTGCCTTTAACATTCTTCCGTTTCAGACGGGAAAAAACGATGCAGTTTACTTATACAGGTATTGGAATGGTCAGACTTTACTTATAGCGAAACGACCACTTCTTGTGTAGTCTGTTTTCGTTCTGTTTCGTAATAGACTAGCAAGTAATATTCGATCTAGCTGATAATAAATTATTTATTTGTTAGTATTGATTAAACATCCAGACATTCCGACTATGGGCAACTGTATTTTTTTCAATGTTTTACAAGACTACATTAAGTTAAATGGCCTCTGCAGTCCATGGACATCAGCTTCCAACCTCAAAGTCGGTTCTGGATGTGATTAAAGGACTAAGAGGGTCACTTCGCTTGTATGTAAGTATAGAGACAAGGCATTCGGTACCCAAGCACAAAAATTACTGTACAGCTCATTATGGAAACAGCTCTGATAATTCCCCGTTCGAATATATTTCTACCATCTTTTGAAACACGTGTAATAAGGCAGTAACGTGATAGTAAACAACACAAAATACATGGGTCGAATTGAAATCATAAACATTGATAGCCTAGTGGTAAGACTCGACTGTCACACTAGAGGTCCAGCGTTCCATCCCCTGGCTAATCTTTGATTTTTCAAAGACATAAGCATTTAAAATTTATCATCACTTAATATAATGATATACAATACTAATTGCCTTTACATAGAAACAACAAACGGTTGTAAAATTCTAGTTCAACTAATTTTATTACGGAACTACAGAATAGTAAAAAGTAATACTACAATAAGGCATGATTAAATCATAAAACAATTTATACTGCCTCTTATTATATAGTTCATGATTTTACTGCCTTAGCTGCCACCGACAGGTTTACGATATGAAACTCTGGAAAGAAATGGCGCCTGTATTTCTCTTAAAGTTCATATTGAATCACCGAGTGCTTGAGAAATAATGAAATATATTAACATACTTTTATGATATCCTTTGTGTACTTACAGCTGTTTATATGGAATTTCTATTCTGAAATTCTCAGACTAAGTTTTAAGCCATTACCTTGTGTTTTTGACAAATTAGAAAAGAAAATATGCGAGGGGATATTTGATGTAAAACAGGCATATGGACATTTCCATTACTAGAGAAGTCGCCAATGCATCACCGGCTTTGAAAAAGATCTCTGTTTTTATCTTTTTTGAATGCCCTCATGTCACAGCGTCCAGGAATAAGGAAGCACATACGTGCATATACGTGGTACCTAAATACGAATTGGTAAGTTCACGCGCCCTTGAGAATATCATGAAAACTTACAAGTACCTTTATTTTCTTTTACTATTAAAACCAGTAAACTGATTAATTAATTGAATGCGTTGAAGTCCGAGCGAAGGGTTATTTCGATAATTTGTAAGTATGTCTATTTCTATTGCCCTCGTAACTATTAAACGATTGATGCGATTTTGATAAGTTATGGCTTATAAAAATCACATCTGATACCGTGTACGCCATGGCGCATATACAAAATGGCGTAATTTTCTGTACACGTAACAAGTATCAAAGCGACTAAGTAATCGATTATAAATAGATTTCATTAAAATTGCAAGTATGCTTTTTAGTTTGAAGTAGGGATTTTTCATATTATTTTTATTTGAAATAGACTATAACAATTATTATTGTCATATAATATACAAATTTGAAGATGCAGTTGATTCAAACGTCGATAATTCACACGTAATGTCCATTTCAAAGATTGAACTCAGAATTTATGCTCCCGACTACTCTATTAATGCCTAAATTTTGAATTCGCGTATGAACGCTCCCATTCTTCAAAATGACATCGCTCACTCATCGCTGAATTTCCAAGACTATTATCAGCACGCCAAAAAAGTTTGATAGATCATAAATAATGGCAAGTATAAACTAGAGAATTATTATACTTTTGAAAGAAAATTATATTTTTTTATCTAATCATAGATTCTCAAAAGTCTATATTATTCATGATAACGGTACATTTTCTACAGTGATACCCCCACACTAGTATTACCTACTCGTCAGTGTTAATGTATCAATCAAAGACAAATACACAAACACTAAGATCTAGATCAGAAATCTAAATTTATCATATAGCTATCTGCGTGGTCGGGAATCGAACCCACAACCCTTAGCATGGCGGATCCGTATGTTGATCGTAACGGGGTCACCATATTCTGTGTTATTTAATAAAACTGTAGACTGTTGTAACCGAGGAATTTATGTGAGTAATGAAACCCGCGAACGCAGTCCACCTGATGTTAAGAGGTCATGAAACAATGTTGGTTGGTTATGACCTCTCGTGGCATAGTTTAAAATAAGATTAAAGAACTTTCTCCAGAAGATTACGGTGTATATTAATATTTGGAATAAAAATAATTAAACAAGTGAATACAATTTATTATAATTGGACTTTTATATTTATAGCTTATGTGAGAGATAAGTATTGCAATTGCACAATTGCTTACTACCTCAGACAAGACCTCAGCCTTGTTTGGATTTTGATATGGATGTCTATGAGCTGCAATGACCAGATCAGATTAAAATCAGATTACTTACACTCCTCACACTCCACAAATAATACTTCTAGTCGTGTTCAGTTCACCGACACAAGAAACCTAATAATCAAAGAAACAATCCATCCGTATGTATATCTACATATTTCTAAGTAAGATAATCGTACAACTAAAGGCCCTGTGAGGCCTATCACACATGTCGCATTTACTATTTACAACAACTACTCGTAGGTACAATTTCTACGCCCTGCGCCTAGATTGTTGTTTGCTAATATAAAACTATAGCGTTTATTAATGTCAGTATAACGATATTGCACATGTTTATGGGCTTCGCAATATTTTTATGAGATTAAATTATCCAATATGTAATGTAAGTGCCGCCCATGAAAGTTTGTAACCATCCGTGCAAAACAGAACGATCACCAGAAATCTTCGCATCTCCTGAGAACTAAGATTGCCTCGACTGAATATGAATCTGCTGTAGCATACCCTTCCAAATATCAAAATTAATTATATTCTGAAAATCTATAAATTAAATAAAAAAACATACATATTATCGTTTTAATTTTATCCGCTTTGTACGGACTTATGGACGGTACTTTGGTACATTTCGGCTGCATGTAGAGCTCATCTCATGGTGTCAATCGCCTTACTGTATACGCAGGTATAACGATAGCAAACAAAACGGGTCAAGTAGCATAAAACAAATGGTGTCAAGCAATTACCCATAATAAAACATATATAAAAGTACTGATCATTAAAAGCACAAATCATACACTCGCAAGAAATACGTGCGTCGCAAATAATTTATTCCTTACCCGTTGATCTGCGGCACAAACGTATCCGCGCCACACCTCATCACGCCGTGTCGAGCACGGGAATAAGCCGGGAATTTCTGTGTTCCAATTTCGCCACCAATTTTGCACACGTCGCTACACAAATTCGCCTCAAATAAGTGGCCTGTGCGGTTATCGAAAATTCTGCACCACACGGAAATGAGAACGCGACTGTGTGGACGCGGCGGAAAAATTCCGAAGCAGAGATCAAATTTTATTTTGATCAACGATTTGCTAAACTCATTAGGATTTAGTCCGTTAATTTTTCTTTTTAATGGATATTAAGGATTTGAGATATTTTATGGGTTTAACATAAAATTTACACTCAATAGATATTTTAAATGAAGTACCTAAATATATCACTATTAGTAAAAACGTGTAAATTTGACAAGTAATAGAACTATAGTGGAAATAGCTGGTACAACCACCGCCCACATTATCTGGTGTAAACAACTCTGGTGTTTCGGTACAGAAGTTGCCGACTACACTGAAAAGCCAGGCTACCTCTTAGTCCTCAGGAGTAGCAACGCAAGTACGTTCGAGCTCAAACAAAACTTCAATACTGTTCGAAAATGTTCTTAAATATAAATATGAATAGCTATTGCTCAGTTTCAAGGTAACATAGCGTATGCAGTTTTTACTGAGGCCAGAAATAGAGGCATCCCGTACGAAATACACAAAAAACCTAAAAGAAAAACCTAAGTAAGAAAAAAAAACCTAAGAGGAATTACTAAATGACGTCACCATATTTCTGTTGCAAACTGTACATACGAGTGCTTATACACTCGTAAGCATGAAGATGAGTGTTCAATGCAGGCGATAAATCATTGCGACAGCTCAACGACATCGCTGTAGTCGTTAGATGGACCTCAGTGTATCCGATAACACGGAAGACAGGATATCTTCAATATTTTATGCAGAAAATATTACATCACACCAATATTTTACCTGTAATCTATTCATCTATTCACGCTTCTAAGGATTAAGTTGAAACGCCGCATATTAGAAAATTTTTCTTAGGCTATGGAACATTGTCTATGTATCCCGGTACTTGAATAGCGCTCCATCAGAGGCGAGTAAAAGGAGCCTTCTGGGATTGAGAATGGCAAGAATGGGATTTTGTACCGTTCGTAGCGATCCCAGGATGGGCGTCGGTGTGTGGTGTCCCACAACGACGTAGGCCCGGAACAATGTCCAAGCCGGCGAAGCTCCTTCGAGATATACAACACCAGTTATTCGGTTGGGTCAAGGTTATTTTAGTGGATGGAAATCCCACACAATCCAAAATCGCTCCTATGATACTGGGTAGCATTGTAAGATTTTTCCCCTCAAACAAAAAAGCTATGTAACATCATGCTATAGTCTTTAGATGTGAAACAATACTATCCTTTTAGTTAAAAAATGTACAAAGCGAGGACAATGATACGGATATTACTTGGTGGTGGGCAGTGTACAGTTTATTTAAATGCGGGTAAAGCCATTGGACACAGCTACTTGAACATAATAACTTATATATATATATATATATATAGCTTTAGCAAAATATTCATTTAATGTGTTTCATTTAGCAACCAAAAGAAATAGTGACACTGGACAATATTTGTTGTACAAGTTGAGATTCATGAGATGTTATTTTGAAAAAAGTAATAACAACAAAAACTGTTTTTAAAAATCTGTATGTCTATTTCGCTATCACAAAAATGTAGCAGTAAGTACTACACGTTTTGAACCAGTTATGAACAGGAAAAATGTCTCGTACAAAATAAAATGTCACGAACTGTATGAAATTGAAAACTGTATCTAAACGTTCGGATATTTTGGTTCAGATAAATCATTCTGACAGTTAAACGGCACCGACTTGGTCCTCAATTGCTTTTGAAAAACTGTCAATAAAATGAAAATATTATAAAATAAAAGTCCTGAAACTATATCGTGAGCATCATGGACATTCCCAAATTACTTAATTATGTACTAGTCTAGGTATTTACCTAGACCCAGAACAGATTATTAACCTCATCATTCACATATCTGCATGCGCAGGAATCGAAAACGAAAACCTCTGCATCTGATAGATATGTAACACGTGACTCAAGGATTTTCATATGATTGATGTACCTAATAAACGTGCATACATAACAAGATGATAAAACCCTTCGTTACGTAAAAAGTAGTGACAGCCTAGTGGGTAAAATTCCGACCTAATACAATGGGTGCAAGGTTTAATTCACGAGCACCTCACTTCGAATTTTCCAAGTTATGTACGTATTAAAGATGAATTATCACTTACTGTAACGTTGCCGGAGAGTTCTCTATAAAGTTACTAAAGTCTATCAATTTACACTTGCCTCAGAACGAGAATGTACCACAATTAAATTCTTATTCTGAGAGACACGTGTCCGAGAGGACACTAACGAATGACGATGCATGCAGATGCTATTCTCTTAATATCCTTAATAGTTCAGTATCAAAAATTTTAATTACAACAATTTGGTAGGTACTATTCGATGCAAGTAATAAATCATCGCGACAGTTCGGCGACATGGACACGCTCGTTAGTCGCGCCCGGAACTGCCGATAACGCGCAAAAACAGAAAAAACTTCAACTGGAATGCAGGCTTCAGAAGTTGCTTGATACTGTACATGAAATAGAAATTTGGGCATCTTTCTTATGTTTTTTAGATCTTGGAAGCCAATAACGAGCACACTGATATTAAATTACTCCACTTTTTTCTCAAATTATTAGTTCCCCAATTAAATAAACCAGAGCTCCAAAACGTGGGTACGTAAGTCTTTGGTTTGGTACGTCAAGTGAGTACTTGAAATCGAAATTAATAATTATTAATTTTTGTATCATAATTAATTTTCTTTGCATACATATTTTTCTTTTTTATGTATGTTAGCAAATGAGAGTAAAGACCATATTTTTTTTATTATAAAAGAGTAACAAACAGGCATGCAGGCCACCTAATGTTAAGTAGTCACTGCAGCCCATGGATAACCACGTTCAATCTCAAATAGTATAGAAGTTATATTTAAGGATGGACGCGGATGCGCTCCTACTCTTGAAGATCAAGATGATCGACTCCAATGTGTATCCGGCAACCACACCTCCCCAACTGAAACAAAATACATGAAGAACATGTTGCTTTACAGCAGGTTATGAAGATGGCGGTGGTGCTGCCCCGGGCGAGCTCTAACGACTCTACCAACTTTGAAAACTAAAATCTATCATAATTTAACACCATCTGGTGTTAAACAGTCGCTGCAACCCATGAACGACCCAAACAGCACTCAAGTACTTTCTAAAGCCTATAGGTATCTACGCATCTGCGTAGCTGACAACCAATCCTCTCCAATACAAAGATTATTTTACAACGGATTAAAATTTAGGATCTTTCGTATAAAATATTTTGGGCAGTTATACAACTAATACAACTAAACTTCACTTTGACATTTTAAGTCTGTTGCGGATATTCTTTGCCACACTATCAAATTAATGATGTTAATAATCTAACGAAAATTCTATTCACCTTGTGCGATCAATGTCGCCCGTGACAATCTGGATATGACAAAATTGATACTTTAAAAATAACTAAAGCCCTATCTGAAGTAGATTGCTACTCCAAAGGACTGGGATGGTCGCCACGCTTTTAATTCATACTTCATAAAGAACTAAAATTCTTCCTGAAGTCCATTGCTACTCTAAAGGACTCTGATGGTTACCTCGCTTTAATATAAACTTCTTATATAACTAAAGTCCTACCTGAAGTCGCATGATAATCCAAATGACTGAGATCTACATCTTTCTAACCAAAACACAAGCAAGATGGTAGAATAACTGTTCAAGACGGAAAGAGACTACCACAAACAAAGCAAGAAAAACAGTTCTTGTATTTCGGTTAGAGATTCAGATGCTATACTTACAAGCGAGGTGGCCATCCCGACCATCTCAGTCATTAGAAGTAGCAACGAATCTATGCACGGCTTCAAGCACGACTTTAGTCTTATTTTAGGTTTGACGAACATGTCTATAAGCTGTATTTAACATCAGACAACCTGTATACTCGTTTGCTACTTTTCTAACATAAAGAAAAAACACAATAATTTCTTTACGTCTTATTATGATATCGATGCTGGTGCCTCCCTTATTCATTTTCATTATATTAGAATTCCCAACTCATCGCAAAGGTATAGGTACAGGTGCTAAAAGTGTCAATACCCACTACAAACTGTTATTGATTGCCTGTCACCCTCGGGATTGACCTGATCGATTGCCTGGAATAATTGATAATACGTTGTCTTATCAATTAAACCTCAGTTTAGTCAAATTTGTCATTCGCCTTAATAGGTTAATACAGCCTTATAATTCTGTGGTTGATCCTTGAGTTTTGAAGCGATTTGAGGGTTATTGGACAAATATTAAAGACTATAAAATCAGTGCGGATTTTACTATAAACACTGAAAATGAGTTCGGCGTTTATTCCTAAACATAGTATACAAATTATACTAGATGATCATTTTCACCTATTGACATGAAGTTGGTTTATGTAGAATCATCCTCACCTAAAGTTGATCATAGACTCCTCTAGATCTAAGATGGTCGCCTTATACGTAAGCTGGCATCTATACATTTTAAATGTAGAACCGTTAGAGCTCGCCCGGTGCGGCACCACCGCCGCCTTCATAACCCGCCGTAAAGCAACATGTTCGTCATGTATTGTGTTTCGGTGGGGAGGTGTGGTTGCCGGATACACATTATTGGAGGCGATTATCTTAGTCCTCAAGAGTAGGAACGCATCCGCGTCCATCCTTAAATAAAACTTCTGTTCTTCTGTTTTGTTTGAGATTGGACGTGGTTGTCGATGGGCTGCAGTGATCACTTAATATCAGGTAGCCTGCATGCCCGTTTCTTACTCTTTCACTATAAAAAAACAGACGTTTATAAAAAATATCTAAGAAATACTGCACCGAGATCCTTTTCAAAAGTATAAAAACTCATTTATATTGATTGACTAGTCTGTCGTTCTTAGAACCTCATGATGACTATAGTTCTACGAATGGTTTAGGCAAATCATTTCCAATTTGCAAAATGTCCAGTGATTTTAACAGGTCCAAAGAACTACATGAACAATCACACACAATCACATTTGCAATATGGCCAATTCATAGAAAGTCAAATAGCAAAGTGTCTAATTTTTTTCAATTTATTGTGAATATTTTATTTGAGGAATTTGACATTTTGAGAATAGGATATTTGGACATTTTGACAATAGACCGTATTGCGCCTAAGCCCCACAAATTTACATACTTCTTCAAACTTATAACACTCGTCTTTTACTGTCAGAAGACCGTCACAGTGAACTTATAGCGTCTCGCTTCACACCTTGTGTTGAAACATGTTCAAGAGCAATTCAAATGGAGTGTGTTTCACTGTTTTGGTGCGATTTCAGCCATGTGAGCGTTAAGAGGATTTTGTTCCGTGAAATTGTTAAGCTTTAACGATATCTTATTTAACAGGTAAGGATTCTTGGATGATACCACTGAGAATTGTTGAATAATTTCCTAATAATTGAATTATATTTGGTACAATTTTTGAACAAGCTTGTACTTCTATGTATGTTGACGGCATGTTTCTTCAAAGAATTCAAAAAAGGTTCTCAATTCAGTTGTTTTTTTGTTTGTTACCCTAATTTATTAACAGTTTTTTTTAAATATTTGTATTGACTTTATATTTAAAATAGATTTGAGTATCTTTGCATATAAAAAAAATACGTGTGTGTCAAGATGGAATATGAAGGAAAAGTAAATTTACCTTAGCAATTAGAAGAATACAACAGCGTATCTGATGTTAAATGGAAAAGGTGATGTATTAAGAGATGACGCTCTGCAGCGACCATGATCACATTGTTATAGCCTCGAATACGAAGCCGTGGATGCTATATCATACAAGTTTACTTAAACTTCTTCCAGGATACGAGGCAAGTTTTGTATTAGACAACTTTTGTTTAAAAGTGCTAAAAGTTACCACAGGTTGGTAACTCAAAAACTTTCTTGAAAGTTAGAAGGAAATGCTAAAATACTAGTACTAAACACTAAAGAAGTTTTAAGTAGCGCAGCCAGCATACATTATGATTTTTTAAAACCACTGAATGTTCTATGAATAAACATGACTCGTACCTTTGTCATTCTCATGATAGATGGAAGTTTGTAATACCCCGTGAGTTAATTCTTGTGTTTCTGTGGCGAGGTACGGTTGTACTTAGAAGATAAGTGTTGATAAGTGTTGTTACAGCAACACTTATCAGATGACTTGCAAGCTTTTTAAGACAAAATAATAAATATTTTCATGATAAAATGTAGTCTAAGTTATTTTCTCTGCAAGAGTATTGTCACTATCAGTTCAACTGTGTCCAATATCAGTCCGTGTGGACAGACTGACAATTTTAAAATGAACTTTTTTCACATCGTTTTTTCAGAAAGGAATGTATCTAAAGTCAACGAACATTGACACATAAGTGTATGAGTTATTTAAAATTAGGTCTTGGATGTACAATTTGCGACCTAAAAACCGCTGTATTAGCGCACACTACCACTGCATAATACACTCTTTGTAAATCTTCAATCAAACTTTGACCTTTAGTAGTTTATTTTCGTGTACATTTGTCTTGGAACTTTGGTCTTTGCTATTTAATCTCGTTGTCATATCTAAAACATTTTATATGCAGTTGTAAAGCACTATTCCAAATTGTCAAAAACTTAAAATAAAATTCAGCGTCTCTAAAAATTTACTAGAGCGTGTTCTCTTAAAGAGGAAAATAGGAATGACAAGAGCGAAGTGGCGAAAACATTTCAACTGTCCAGGTTTTAAAAAACAAGCTATTTTCACAAAGTTTCAAATGTCTTTTAAGATGCCAGAAAACAAATTAATGTTTCTTAAAAGATTGATTGCGCCTCCCATCAACAAAATATTGACTCGATATTTCAAATATTCATTTTTATTAAGCTATCGTCGTCTTTTGATAAACTTTCCATCAAAACTAAATTCAATGCAGATAGTTGGAATTACACCGAGTTTTAAACTTGGATTTTAAAACAAAATGGAATTCCAGTATGTAAATTTTCAGTCGAACCACCAGAGCATAGTTTCGAGTTAAATCATCGAGCAAGAAATTTGTCAGAATATTTAATTTCTAATGTTTAGTCCTTGATTGTCTTTCGTAAATGGCTCAAAGATCATCATGTGTTGCAAGTGAAGTGGTCACTGCCATCCATGGACACTTGTGACTAATTTATTATAACATATAAGTCATTTGATTATAAATGCGTCACTTCTTAATAATAAGATTCCTTTTTCATTCGAAAGTGATCAACACTTCATCATAGAAACATAAGAACTACTTTTTCTCAGAAATGGATGTGGCATTGATATTCTGTCTGTTGAACTGTACGGGATGTAGTAAGTAAAAGGCATTATTGTAAAGCGTAATGTAAGTATTGTAAAGCATAAATACAGAGACCTCTGTGTCACTAACCTGTTAACAATTGGTAGAAAAGTTCGACCGGGAAAACAGCACCCCGCTTTCATACAGAAAATTGGTTTTAGTTGGAGAGGTTGTTGCTGTCGGACAAATGGATCGCATCTGTAGAGTAAATCTTGTAGTTAGCAAGCGATGATTACATTAACAAGTATTCCTTACCATCCCAATTGTCAGTAGTAGCAATGCATCAATTTGCCACCTCAGATAAGTCTTTAAACCTTTTTAATGTCGTGCGTGGAAGTTTGTGGCCAGAGTAATCGTTTGCCACTGTTGACTAAAAAGGACCTATTGTTCCTACGATCTATCTATCACCTTTGTCTAGTACACGAAAGTCCAGCATAACTTTTTAAAAAGCCTTTTGGGTCTGTTCGCGAATCGCTTTTAGCACTTCCTTTTTAGAACGTACCGCTGCATAACTCTCGCTTCTTATTTCTTCGTGTTTGTTAGCGTTACACATTAAAATTCTCAGTAACAAAAGCGGGGTACAAAGTGAAAAAAATGATTCATTTTACTTTAAAACGACCGTTCCCATTTCTTAACGGTCTATTGGAATTCCTGGATCAGCGAATCCAATTCTAAAATTCGGGGAGTAGATAATCCTTTGTAATCCAGTGCCGATGCAAACAGACTTTCATTTCGAGAGTGGCATTTTTTATTTTTTTTCTACAGCAACATTTTTCATTTGTTGACGGGGAAAAGAACTTTCTAAGTTCCCGATGGAAAGTAATTGAAATGGCAGCTTTTAGCATTTCGTTGCTTTTCAATTGCCACTGTCCTTTAGGGCCAATAACTAGAGATGGACATCTTCCTCAGTAATTTACTTTACTTTGAGTACTGGAGTATTTTTACGTTAGAAAAGTGGTAAACGAGCACGAATCCACCTTTTCTTATATGTATGAGGAAAGTAGCACGTATATAAACATGCCGGTCTGATTTTAAGTAATTTCTGCAACCCGTGGATATCCATATGGAATCTTAAACAGGACTAAAGTTCCATAAATATTAAATCTCATGTAGATGCATTGCTACTATTATGGACTAAGATGGTCGCCTTGCTTTAAGTGTAGCCGGTAACCGGACCTTTGTCGTTTCCTCTAACGTTAACTAGTTGTTGTAGGTCGTGAGCTATGAACACCCTCAAATAGGACTGTAGTACTGAGATCGATTAAACCGTTTTTGACTATTTGTCGTGACCGAATCACGTAAGCTTGCATGAATTTTAACCACCGATGGTCACCCATCCCAATTCCGACCGCGCTCAACATTGCTTGATATTTTAGATCGTTTACAATCTACATAAAGGGCGAAGCTATGCATGCTATTACGCTTAATATAACACTCGTCGTGAATATAATCATTGCACGCACAGCCACGCGGAATTGCGATTTTAAATATTCATAAACATAAAGTACAATGCATGCGTATTTATATTTATTACTTATTTGCGTAATTAACATGAACTTATTCTTCCTTCTTCTTTACGTTTATACATATAAACTACTACTTGCGTTTCGCTTGGAGAGGTGCGGTTGCCGGCTACACTTTGAAGGGAAGCGACCATCTTAGCCCTCAAGAGTGGCAAGGGTTACACTTGGAAGCGGGGCGAGCATCTTAGTCCTTAGGAGTAGCAACGCATCTACGTTTGAGCTCAGATAGGATTTCGGTAGTGTTTGTGGTAGTACGTGGATGCCTACGGGCTGCGACTACTTAACATCAAGTGGTTTGCTTGCTCGTTTGCTACTCTTCTAACATAAAAAAATATAAATAGAAACTATTCCCATGGTATACGGAACAACTTTACCCAAGCAAATAAAGCTAAGTCATCTGTTTTCAATGCCACAACTGTCCAAACACGAAATGTTCCGTCGTACACGTCATATATATTTATATATATACCAACATACATATATAAGACTGATATTGAATATTGTACATCAATAATACATCGATAAAAAAACAATTTTCGGTTTGAATAGGAAAATAACTATTTAAGATTACATTCTATACGTCTTAAGTTTTCTGAGAGTCTTCTTCGTCGTAACATTCTAGCCAGATCGGTCGTGGCCATCATGATGTAGCACTGTTTATGGGCAGAAGTGATACACCTTGTGATCGTTCGCCATTTTCTTAGTGTACTTTTTTCGAATCTATAATTATTGTATCAATTTTGCTAATAGTTTCAGTCCAATAGGTCGGTGGGATCCGAGTGCCAAAATTTTTTTCAAACAATTAGCCCCACGTTTGATTGATCCCGCCGGTGATAAAAGGGTTGGTTCATATCTCGCGCAGAGAACTGCGATTGCTATACAACACGGGAATGCGGCTAACGTTTTTGGAACCATCACATGGGCACGGGCCCCCTTTACCTTCTTTAGGTTAGGCTTTTATTATAATTTGGTTTAAGGTTTTCATTCATTATTGTAATTAAAAAGTAAATACATAGTTTCATTTGTGAGATTTTTTGTTTAATTTATAAAATGTTGGATTGTATTTTGTCCTTCCTCCTTTTTATTTATGTTTGTCGACAATGAGTTCAAGTGGTGATAATCCATTATTTTTGTTTGTGAATAAATAAAGAAATAAATAAGTCTACTTTAATATGTAGCTAACACCCCTTATTAACATACGATCGACATGTCGATTTTAGTTTTTATTGACTGAGGAGTAGCAAAGGAACGTCACGCCACTTAATATTAAGTACACACTGAAGTTGATATTTCTATAAACATCAGCTGATTGAAAGTGGGCGGTATTAGACATCTTCCATCGATCTATCGATTTACCTTCGTTCAGAGAATACTTCAAGAGGATGTTCCTCAGGTATTCTCTGAACGTCTTAACATGGGGTTCATCAAAAAGAGGTCGCCTTAAAAACCAGCAATGCAGCCACTTCATTTACTGTTAAGTGGCCACAGGCGACGATGACTGCTTTCCATCAGGCGCCTGTCTGCCTTTTCTTTAGGTATTTAAAAAATACAAACTTTAAAGTGGATTAAAATCTTAGAAAAAGTAGTAAATAGTTGGTTTGTTACTTCTGATTAAAAAGCGATCGCTTTATACACGTTAACTTTGAAACGAAGAAACGCCTCACGACGGGTAATGAGTGTGGTACCTCCCGATTGAACTATAACTTTACCACAGGTTACAAACCTTTAGCTTTATTTGTTGTTTAATTTAGGTAGCGTACTCCATATTCTTTGATCTTACGAGGATAGGCATCTCTTTTGAGTATAATATTAGGTTAAGCCTCGGGTCTAACCATCGTTTGTAGGCTTAGATCCTGGCTCTATGTCCTAACATACAACAAAGCTTCTAGGCGTAGATTTTAAATCTATTTTAGGTTAATACCGTTATTGGTAATACAACTTATCTCTGGAGACTACGATTCTAGATAAATTAACATTATGTTCTTTCGTTTTTGATTGCTGATTAGATTTTTGATGTCGAGTTTCGCTGTGACCACAAATCATGCAATTGGTTCTAAATACCGGCAATCTAAAATAAAAAATCGTTAATAATTAATATCCCATACAATTACACTTTTTCGGCGGTACTTTGGAAGGAGGCGACTATCATAGTCCTCAGGAGTAGCAACGTATCTACGTTCCAGCTCAGATAGGATTTCGGTCGTGTTTGTTGTTTTACGTGAATGTCTATGGCCTGCAAATACTTAACATGAGGTGGTTCGCTCGTTCGCTACTCTATTCACATAAAAATGCACAAAATCTGCGATAACATAGTTTAAAATCAAACATTTTGTTTCTTTATATTTTTCATTTACCTAAGACCTTATGTATTAGTGTAATAAACTAAACTATTTTTCCATTTCACTATGTAACAGAGTTTCTTTTTCATTATGAAATAATAAGAAACGGGCATACAGGTCACCTGATGTTAAGTGGCCACTGCAGCCCATGGACAACCGCGTCCAATCTCAAATAGAACAGAAGTTCGATTTAAGGATGATGTGGATGCGTTCCTACTCTTGAGGTCTAAGATGATCGCCTCCAATAATATGTATCCGGTAACCACACCTCCCCAACCAAAACATAATACATGAAGAACATGTTGCTTTACGGCGGGTTATGAGGGTGGCGGTAATTCCATCCCGGGTGATT
>DWON01003426.1:0-18063 GCA_018251015.1 Phocides pigmalion okeechobee
GACATCTGGAAATTGGTGAAAATTATGCTCAAAGAATCCGTTACATACATAGATACAATCCAAGCTAATAAAAGCGTGTTAAAAATGTGTAGGCTGAGGCATTGGAGCCACAATAACAGTATATAGGCACATGAAACTGGTAGTTCTCCAGCAACCATTTGCGATGGTGTACAAGCAGTTAGTAGTATACTAAGATAACATAGTTAAATCTGAATGTCTTTGACACCAAACCGAAGATGTAAGTTAGTAGTCATTAATTAAAAAAGTCGCCGAAAAAAAATATTTCGCCCGGCGAGATTGAGTGGGCCATTTAATAGGAGCCCAGGCGCGCACTAGAGGAGTTTAAGTAAAGAAACGAAAAAAGTAGGTAGGTAGTTAGTATGGTCTCAAAGTTAATCTATTTTTAACCTACTTCAAAAACAAGAAGGCTATCAAGTCTTGTATTATTTTATATTTGTTTCAGCTTAACTTCTTCGTGTAATGCTATATTGCTGTCAAAAAGTATGAAACAATCGAATTATGACATCAAAAAATTAAAAAATCCTATAAAAATAATAAACGTTCTCTTTTTCTATTTACCGTAGTTTAGAGGCTCGGATAGACTTAACATAAATATAATTATATAGCTTCGCTCTGGTAATAGAGTTTATTATCTGCTTTCAGTATTGTTCTTTCATACATGCATACAGTCACTACCTAGTTGCAAAATCCTAAAAATTAGACACGTCTATGTCGAAGGACGAACGAATTACTATACTGAATTTAACTATTTAATTTATCGCCCAATTTACAAAAAAAAACTTAACCTATTATGCATCAAAACCTTCCTTAGGAATCACTCTACCTGTTGTTGAAAACTGTCCGTCCTTAAATAGAACTTCTGTTCTATTTGAGATTGGACGTGGTTGTCCATGGGCTGCAGTGACCACTTACCATCAGGTGGCCTGCATGCCCGTTTCTTACTCTTTCACAATAAAAAAAAAAATGAGAAGGTAAATAGTTCCTTTCATCAAAAATATGTACCACTGATTGCGGTGCTCATATTACAGACTAGCCAGCCTTGCAGCCGGCTACACGAGAAGTGTGTATTTAGCAATTGTGTAGCATATTGCAAATGAAGTGCGGGTGTACACAAGTGCTTTGTAATTTTTTTCTATACAAGTTAGTGGCTGTTCAAAACAGCTGTGTTCTATTAAGCATATGGTGTAATATAATTATATGATACTTATTCTTTTTTCTGCTTACATTGAAAGTTTATTTTTATGTAAGTTTTACGTTTTTCACCTCTAGTGCTAAATTAACTGAATTACTTTTCATAAAGTTGGTAACATTCTTGTTTGTATTTTATACGTAGAAATACAAAATAATAAAGAGTTTAAAAAACTTTCATATTTAATATTATTTGGTAAATATATATTTTCAACTCAATGTACTCGAAATTGTATTGAAACATACCCTATATGTAATTGCTGTATCGCGTTACATCCAAGACAATAGAATTTTTATATTCTCTAGACTAGAGATGCGCCGACGATCTGCACACCTGCCATGCACAGCCGCAACCGCGTAGCATTCACAATCACACAGACGTCTTGTGCTCCCATAAACTTGTACAAATTTTTTGTACATACCATTCATGTATGAGCCACAAGCACATCGCGCCCAGAATTACACACTAGTGTGGTAAGCCGTAGGGAAAGTGTTAAATGGTAGTAATGATATTTATACTACCTTCCAATATATTTTTGACCTACAAGAAATGAGTATCAATTTGTCTGTATATATAAAAGTATTTTATGTAACATAAAGATGGGAGAACTATAGTTTGACCGGGGAGATGCCACTGACACCCTCATAATCTGCCTTAAATCATTTCTTGTGTTCCAGTTGGAGAGGTGCGGTTGCTGGCTACAATTTGAAGCGAAGCAACCATCTTAGTCATCAGGAGTAGCAACACATTTATGTTCAAACTCAGATGCAATTTAGGACGTGTTTGTGGTGGTAAATGGATGTCTGTGGGCTGTGACTACTTAACATCAGGTGGTTTGCTTGCTTGTTTACTACTCTTCTCAAATATTTTTTTTTTAATACAAAAGCAGTTACTGCTAGTCATAAACATCTATAACCAATTTCTCATATAATAAAGGTCTGACCTACAGTATATCAATAAATATTAATATTATTAAAGCTACAATGAAGTTCAATTATCATAAAAATATCAGCTCTAGGTGAAGGTACCAATTTGATATGATATGGCATGAATATTGAAGCCTGTTAAAGGAATGTTGAGGAAAATTGTAGTTAAATAATTATGTATTAACACAGAGACATATTAATATATTTCATATTTAAAGATGTAGTGTCATTTTTCTCAAATTGCTTTTCACTTCAATGAGCATTTAACATGATCAATATACACCTATGACAATGCAAGTTTTGAATACATTTATATACTACATTAAAAAATTATACATTTTAATATTATATTACCTGGAACAAATGATTAAACCAACAATGTTGTGTAATTATGATCACCATTACATTTCAAGAATATAATCAATTAATGTTTGAAGAAAAAAATATGTAGGTATAATTAAAAACTTCATTCGTTTTTATCTATAAAAAAAAAACCGCGCAAAAGCACCTAGATATACAGTGAAAGTAAGTTACGTAGACACCTACACATATCTATAGTTTTTAAATATAAAGCAAATATCGGATCAAACATATATTGTTGTGGATTATTAAGAAACGTATACATACTTATTTCCTACCGCAAGCTTAAGTATTCTTTAGTAACCCAAGGTTAATATAAAGATGTACTAATCGAGACTGTCATTACACATAAGATAAAGGACAAAATTCAATGCGCAATAAGGACTTACCTGGTTTGATTCGCCAGTAATCAGCACTTAACACCGAAATCCTAGTCTCTAGAATATAAACCAACAAAACAAATCACGGGAAAAGGCTCTGCATTATCTTCGAAACATTAAAAAACTGAAGTCCTTCGGACGGAACAATAAGACAAGAGAAAGAAAACACAAAATACTTGAAAATACGGATACTGCGCGGGAGAGAGAAGGATATAAACACATGTAAAAAAGAAAGAGACGAGAATATACAAACTACCATAGACTACAATCAGCTGTTGTGATGACAACATATTTTTTATAGTATATACTTTGAATAGAAGCATATATTATACGTCCGTGAAGCTCCAATAAAATACAACAAAAGTGATGGTGATTTTGTTATTGTTCCTTAATATTTATTTAATTTAAAAGTAAACAGTTAAAAATATATATATAATCGTCTTTTATTCGGAATTTTTGGTCAGTAAAATGCATAATGAAGCAGGAGATTCACAAGAAACTTGAGCGGGATTTTGGTTTTATTATTTGTAATCCGGGAAAACGACAACTCATTGTGTCCCAAGTTGGTACTCGGAGTGTTTTGTACGCTAGAGTACTATGTTCCCTAAATAAAGCCCAAATTAAATTGGTTATCTACAGCGAGAATTTTAATTAGTGAGATCTTATATAAAAATTAGGTACATTTTGAACATAACGCTTTTGAACGTTACGATTAATTATGATTTTGGACGATGGTGAAGAGTTGAATGTGGGTCAGCTAGTAGCTAAATTTAATGTGTGATTTTGTGCTCCGGAAGAAAAATGACATAATATAGTATTTTTCTCAATAATTATAATTAGGGCAAATAAAAGAATCCAGGTTCTGCACAATATTAAAAAAATATTTTGGTCTAACCATAGACGTTGTGGTTGTCAGTTTTTTTTGTTTCCGTTTTTATGAGAAGAGATTCATTAACATTTTTAAATTAATTTTAATATTATGTACAATTCATTGTACTTTGCCGTAATTTAGAATTTTGTAAAGTGTTATATAAGTAGCATTTAGAGTATGCTTACTCATGTTTCTTTTGATTTTATTTAATAGATTTATAAATGTCGCCTCTACCTACTTGACTACTTTGTCTAAATACTGTCATTCGTTCGCAATAAATAACCTTTCGTCATTGTGAGTGGACTAATTGACTAGGATTGTGATCGGTATTAAAAATATAACTACACCAATTATTAATATGGCTAAAGAGGAAGACGATGACAATTTGCCCGACAAAGACGCGGCGAAAGAATTTTACGCGAAATACGAACCCAAAGAAATCATTGGCAGGTGAGCAGATTCGTTATTTATATAGTTGATTAGTCGGTTTTAAAGTAGTTGTATTGTTGCCAATTTTCCCGAGGTTTGGTTGCTAGAGAATTTAGAGCATCGTATAGTTCCGCACATTTCCTAACGCTGCGGCCGACCTTGATGATTACACTTGAATAACATGTACCAAGTAAGTAGGTATATAGATAAATCAATCGTTCTATTTCACTGTTATAAAGCATTTATTTCTGCAATAAATTTATTTAAAAAATACATGAAAATATATTTATGGCTTCTACTTCAATGCTTAATACACCTAAATTTTAAAATATACAGTAAAGACATTATAATTAAATAAAATCGACAATTCATTTATAATGTTATGTAATTTTACATATAGAGTGTATACTGTTATTATTACTGTAGTGTTGTTTTATTAAAATTGTATTATATGACTATTTAATTATCATATTATTTGCCAGTTAGTGCAAAAGACACATCAATTGGACATTTTGTTTGGTGTTCAAATCAGTGTAAAGAATACTGCAATCACCTCCAAATATGGTAGTAATTTGTACTACTTGTTCAAGTATAAGCTTACACCTTTATATATATTTGTCAAATAAATTTGTTATAATCAACTATATTATTTTAGTTTTTTTTATTATGAAAGGGTAAGAAATGTGCATGCAGGCCACCTGATGTTACATGGTCACTGCAGCCCATAGACAACCATGTCCAATCTCAAATAGAATAGAAGTTCTATTTAAGGATGGACGCGGATGTCTTCCTACTCTTGAGGACTAAGATGGTCGCCTCCAATAATGTGTATCCGCCAACCCCACCTCCCCAACCGAAACATAATACATGAAGAACATGTCGCTTTACGGTGGGTTATGAGGGTGGCGGTGGTGCGGCCCCAGCCGAGCTCTAACGGCTCTATCGCCTTTAAAAATGTATTGTAGGTACCAAAGAGACCTAAACTACAGATATAGAAATTATTCATAAAATGAGATAATTTTAAGTAATTTATTTTTTTCAAATCACCTATTTGTAACATTGATATTGGACAAATTAAATATTTACTTAAACGTAATGAGTAACCGATATAGTGAATTATAAGGTACTAAATATAAAAAAATACTAAATCTTCATAATGAGATTAAACCTCAAATTTATGTAAAATGCTTATTCAAGTCCGTATTTGTATTCACTTTCGCAGATATATATTATCTAATCAACAGGCTAATAACAACTTTTAATTTTTATTATGAGCCGCTGACCTGGATTTAATTCGAATTATCCAAAATTAATTAAAATTGCAAAATAATGTTCCTTTCCGAATCGCATTCGCTAAAAATTCAGTTTGATAAACTCTTTTCGTATAGTGAACGCTACACCTAAATTATTTTAAGCTTCAAACAATTTATCAAGCTGAAGTGACGCTCAAACCTAAATAAAACACAGCGTGACCCCCATAAAACCTAACCCGGTGCAAAGTAAGCTTCCATTAACAACCTAAGCCATAGATATCCGCTCATACGACACTAAAATGCAAGCATAACTCATTGGATGGGACATAAAAACGAATATTGCCATTTTTTCAACATCCCAAATAAATGACATCGGTACCGGCCCTCACTATAGCACACAATTTTAAAAATTGATTTTATATTCTCGTTCAGAACGATATACATTGCGTATTTTCTATGTTAACGCGCTACAAATGTTAAATGAAACTAGCGTTGTATGCATCTGGAGTCGATTTAACGATGTAATATGATTCAAATATTTTACAAAATGGCGTCGTGGACGAAGCGTGCGAACGAGCCGAAACGATTTTTCATATAACGCCCCTCTCTGTCTGGTTTAACGGTTTCAGAAAAATGGATTTCGTTTTCGGAATTTTTTTAAACCTAAGCTTTGATTTTGTAAAATCTGCATTTTATCGAATTTGTTCTATTTGACACTTATGTTAACGTCACTACAAGCACTTAAGTTAGCTGAGATTTTCAACACATACGTCTTATATTAAAAAAATATGCATATATACATATATTAGTCAGTTGATGCAGAAATTAATACAAAATAATGCATTTGCAAAATAATATATGTACAATTATTGCTTTGATATATTTTTGCTTTAGAGACAAAATAAATAATATTTTTTATAATATAAGTTTAAATATTACTTGATAACCATTAATATTCATGTAGTAAAAATCAATGGAATGGATGGAAAATGAATGGTAGAAAGATTTTACCACAAATTTAGAATTACAAAATCTATGGTAAAGTCCTAGTGAGTTTTGTTTATGTAAAAAGGTATTTAAAGAATGAAAATTTTAAAAAGAAAGGTTTTTTAAGTTTATTAATGTACTCGTAGAAATTAGAAAAACAAAACAGGCCAAGCTTTCACCTCTTTATAAAAAAAAAACAACAAAATCCCGCAAGACTTCCCGCCAATGCATTCTTTTTTCTTTTACACGCTGAAAGGGCAAGGGCACTTAGCTATACAGCCAAGTCGTACCAGACGAAACCCTAGTAAGTCGAATTAAGTCAAATGCTCATGCTACGTATTATTTTTTATTTGTTTTCAGTTTAGCTCCAGTTTAAACGCTGACGTGAAGCCTGTCGCATACTTACGGCCAGTTTATGGACCACTGGTTTATGTAATATTTAAATAATTTATTACCCATTATTACTAATTTCGATACTTAATAAACAAATTGTTGTTTAATGCTCGTTCTGTGAGTAGTCATTTAATTATAACAGTCTTTGTTAATATCTAACTTCGAAAGAAACAATTCATGCATTTTGACACTGCCAGGCCCTGTCGTTGTTTTGGATTCATATTTATTCCATAGGAAACTGTGTACTTACCATATTTTTATTCCGGTCATATAATTCTGGCATAAGCAAGCATTATTAAAGTATTTGGAACTTTATTTATTACACTTTATCCAATAGTGACGGTTGTGGAAACCTTGCACTCAACCATATAATTAAATTATTTTTTGTAAAAAAAAGTAAAGGTATTAAAATCAATATTGCGAACTGGCGTATATTCCTCCTTCTGAGGTACCGGCGACACTTACTATGGTAAGTAGTTGCTACCACCCAGGAATATTTATAAACCATTCCATACAGAACAGTTACATCTAAAGCCATTCACAAATCCATTGCTGCGTTTACAAACTAAGATGGTATGATGGATGGTGGATGATGGATGGCGGATGATGGATGATGGATGTTGGATGGTGGATGATAAATGAGGGACGACGGATGATGGATGTTGGGTAATAGATATTGAATGATGGACGATGGACGAAGGACGATGGATGATGGATGATGGATGATAGATTATGCATTATGGATGATGATTCACGGATGATGGATGAATAGATGGATTATGGATTATGGATGATGAATGATGGACGAATAGACGGATGGATGGATGGATGGATGGATGGATGATGGATGATGGATGACGGATGACGGATGACGGATGACGGATGACGGATGACGGATGACGGATGACGGATGATGGATTATAGATGGACAGAGTAAGATACCTTGGTACGTAAATACGCAACCCAACAGTCCTCAAAATCGCAAGAATTCCTTCACGCCACAAATAAGTATAGATCTGAAACCTGCCTGGCCGAACTGTAAAGGTTATACATATATACAAAAAAACCATTGGTCCAAACATTCATAAAGCTGGTGAGAATTAAAACTCCATTAAGAAAATGCACCCTTTCATAATTCGCGATTCAAGTTGATTTTTTTTCCTTTTTATAAGTACATTTACGCCACGAACTTTGAAGAGAAAATAAGAATTATTTACTTACACAATTTGCAAGCTTTTTATCCTAGGTATTGTATAAGGGCTAAAAAATAAAATATGTTTCATTATAATCTGTCAGGTGGTGTGGTGTATATGAAGTAATAGACAAAACTGAAAAAAGTGTATGATGTCTCTGTATCGTTAATAATTAGTACCTATGATTTAAAAATAATTTCGTGTTAATCATAAATATTTTAGTACATAAAGACACAGTTAGTATGGTGTGTCGTGATATGGAAGCCAAAAAAACGAACTAGACTTAGGGAAATCGATTGATCTACCATTCTCATCTTTCAACAGTTTCCCCCACCACCGCAATTTAGAAGTGACCACGAGCCATGCAACTGCATCGAAATATCGGCAATTAAATACCGTTAATCACAAGTACCCGTTACATAGTAAGAAATTTTGACTAACTTTTGCCCGCAGCTCTGTTCGCGTTAAATTACAATCATCTCTATTTTTATCCTGCACCTATGTATTTCGGAAAAAATGTATAGAAGAAACAAAAGAACCATACATACGTATGTCCAGTATTTTATCTCTTTTTATACAAACTTTCAACCTCTATTTTACCTTTTTAGGGATGACATTTCCACAACTCTTTCATGTAAGAAGAGCAGCAAACGTGCATGCAAACTACCTCATGTTAAGTAGTCACAGCCCATTGACATTCACGTACAACCACAAACACAACCGAGACCTGTCTGAGCTCGAATGTAGATGGATCGCTACTCCTGAGGACTAAGATGGTCGTCTCGCTTCAAACTGTAGCCGGCATCCGGATCTCTCCGTACACATATAAATAATCTATCTGCTAAATACGAAACCTATAATTCAAGATTATTTTTCCTTTATGGGTACATCTCTGGACCTTACACTTTTATAAGTACATTTTCCATAAAAAGAATGCTCACTAGTCTTATATATAGTAGAATTAGTTGCTTTAATCTACACATTTAGTGTAGATTAAAGCAACTAATTCTCCTACATTGTTCATAGTAGTCGCGAAGCTCGTACGCGGAAGCTTCAGTTGCCGAAAGTTCCAAAACAAGAACAATGCTAAATCGTAAGCTTAGACGTGATTTAAAAAGGGGCTACACTTTACATAATACGATACCTAAAGTTATATTTATACTAGAGCTTTTAGGGCAAGTCCCGCTTTATTATATTTACTTTTTATGTAAGAGTAGTAACCGAACACGAAGATTAGGACAAAACAACGACACGTTAAGTAATAGCTGTAGCCTGAGAAAGTGATCAGATTTTAATGTGACTTTTACTGGCACATAACTGATGTTATGAGGAGTAATCGACGGTCGAGCTCAGATAGGATTTAGGCTGTGTTCGTGGTTGTACGTGGACGTGTATGGGCTACGACTACTTAAAATGGTGGTTTGCATGCTCGTTTGCTACTCTTCTCAAATAAAAAACTGTACCTGGCCTTTAGACTAATAACTGGCAACACTAATTTAGCTCTTGTATACGGAACCGTCCATTATTGGATGAAGTATTCACATTCGGGTACGGGGAAGGCACAAAAATATCCGTTACACGAGCCGACATGAATGTATCTTAACGAGACACTGTAACGGGGATTCGTATGAAAATACCGTTTTGGCCAAACGACACGATTGTCTGACGACACGATCTTGAGTTTATGACGTCAGCGATTACCTAATATATGTTTGATAAAATATGAAGCTGTAATTTGAAATTCCTTAAATGTATCCATGGAGATTTTATTATACTTAACGATTAATTAGAGCTGCTTAAAACAATACGACGAGAAACATTATGTAATCACGTTGATTCAATGATTAAAGTTATATTTATCTATAATTTTATTCGTGTTTTATATAAGGAATTCTGTTATATTATGCACCATTTTTAATGTCTTCATTAATTGTCTTTTCATAGATGATTTCTAATCTTAACAGGAATAAAAAATACTTTTAAATCATTTAGGATTTTAGAACATATTACACTTTATTAGGGAAAACAGTTTCCCCCGCCGCCGCAGTTCCGCCGTGACCACGAGTCATGCGACTGGTTCAAAATATCGACAATTAAAAAGCGTAATCCGTAAGTACCCGATATACAATGAAATGTAGAAATTCCGCGATGATATTAGTTTAAAGTGGGATATTTATGGTTGTATTTAATTTAATATTAGCATATCTGCAACCAAAACACAAGAACTGCTTTACGACGGATTATGAGGGCAGTGGTACCACCCCGGTTGAAGTGTTCATCACCTTGTTAAGTTAGGTTATTACAACAATGTCTGTGACAAAAAGATACATTTACCAAAGCATCAAGAAAGCCCGTTTATCCTTATTGCGACTAACACCGATGCACTCTTAAAACTATAAATCAGTGCCTAAAGTTATAAATTCCTTTTTACCTTGAAGCACAGTAACTGCACCGGTGGGAGGAACTATCAGGGTTTAGCGACTTAGTTTAAATATATCGGCGTAAATACGAGATACGGCTCTCCTCGCTTATATTATAACGCCGTAAAGCATTACTTGTGTTTCGGTTGGAGAAGTGCGATTGCTGACTACATTTTGAAGCGAGGCGTCCATCTTAGTCCTCAGGAATAGCAGCATATATTCGTTCGACCTGAGACTATTTAACTATTTAATTCATATGCTCTACTCACATAAAAAAACTCGCCGTGCCTAGCGGTATCACCTTCATTTATGTTGTCGCTTTCAGTAAAAATAGGGTAGTTGCGCTAAAAATAAAGTAGCTTGGAAAAAAATGTAGTTATCGAATCGGGCGACATCACCTGATCGCCCCACCTGTCTATTTCGTTTTATCCGAACTTATTATAGAAAGGGACTGTCGTTCTAGCTGGTTACGCATTATATTTGGATACGTCGCGGTACACGGACAGCTCTCTGTTCCTGGCCCTTTCTTTTGTCATTTAACGATATGATTGCTCTTATGATTGTAACACTAAATTGCCATGATAGTTTAATTGAATAAGTCCCTAACTTTATATTTGGTTAAATCCTTGCAGTGGCGCTTCTCATGCTCGAAGCGCCCCCTATATTTTTATATATCTTTATGTTTTCTCTATATTGTTATATTTAAAAACTCGTCCCACAGCGCTATGTCACCCGCCCACGTCAGCGTCTTCGGTCTCGCGTTCTGTCTTCGATCATACTTAACACAGTACTCGTACTGTGCATGTAATGCATCGATTCCGATGAAATAAATAATAAATGTTATCTCGACGTACAGACTGTAAATATATGTTCAATTACTTGAATTAATTCCAGTACTTTCCGTTTAATGCGTTTTCAAACACACAGACAAACTAAATGGCAAACAGATAGACTAAACTTCTAAAACCGATTCATAATACTATTGGTAGTTATTATCAGTCACCCAAACTATTATAATGCAAATATATACGATGTACATATATGCGCTTAAATCTTTCTTTTAGAATACTTATTAAGTATAATAGAACCATTTTTTTAAGTTTCCAATGTTTTATGGAAAGTAATGTTTTTGCCCCGTTGATTAGTAACCAAGAATGTTTTGCGTAACTAATGTACTTCTTTTCAAATATTGTCAGTACTTTAAATGTTTAGTTTTTATAAAAATTGTATCAAACTCAATGGTAAAGTTTTGGTTGAATGTATACAAATAATAATTGAATTCTGTATTTAGATGTAATGAATACAAGAAACAATTCCATCGCCGAGTAAATCATGGAATCTAATATGGATAATGGAAAATACGGAACAAATAAATAAGTGGATTTTAAACGAATATTATCGCGGAATTTATACCGCGGAATTTATATGCGGAATAATCGCGGACCACAAGGGATGCAAGGTTCAAAATATAGGCAATCAAAAGTAGTTAATCGTGACTACCCAGTACAAAATAAAGTCGTGGGTTGTAAAGAAAGTAGCGCCATCTGAACAACGGTGCGCACAATTACAGGGCCCGCTGCAATAATGCAACACTAACGAACGGGAACCAGCAGGACGCCTCTGTATATAAAAATTATAGTTTATTAACTCACTTGCACATCCTTTAACCTAACGATTTAAATCGTAGATGAGTAATCGTAGACAAGCCGTGACTTATGAAGTTGCATTGTACACACAATATAGGTCAAGAAATATTTTTTTTATTTTTTTCGTTTACAAGTTATTTTTCATATATTATCATATATACAATTATGAAAATCTTAAAACTAATTAAAATAAAAACCTAACCTAAACAAACAAGAAACATACATTATAAATTAGAACATTACGTTATATATCCGTACCCATTATGTATGTATATAGTACCCGTAATAACCCATACTCACGATTAACGCTTTTTAATTGCCGATATTTCGAACCAGTTGCATGGCGCGTGGTCACGGCGAAACTGACCAACGTTTCCGCGATAATATTAGTTTAAAATCGTATAAATAAGATTAGATTCAAAAAGAGTGCGAGTTTTTATCCGCCGGCTTTTTTCTCCCGGTCAATGTTAGCCAACAGGGCGCTCAAAGTCGATGCACTGTTTTTACTTTGTACCCTTGACAATCATTAAGTATATGTACTTTACAATGAAATAAAATATTTGTATTTAAATTTGAATTGACAAATATACTGTGTAAGTTGTTATTTAGGCAATAGGGAAAAAAAACGTCTTAACCATAATTACTGTTGCCAAGGAAAATGTTTTAAACTAGCAAACAAGCAGTCTGTTATCTGCAGTCGAAGGACATCTACGTCCAACGTCGTCATCGACGTCCAATCCCAAACAAGACTAAAGTTCTGCCTGACGTCGTAGATCCGTTACTACTGAGGACTTAGGTGGATGATATATACAACAAACAACTAACCCCGGGTTCATATCGATGCATTTACGACAAAACAATATAAATCTTTGAAATTCTCAGCTTTTATCTTCTATAATATGTATGTATTGTAGATATAAACAATCCTCTTGACTCACTCTGTCAATAAAACACGCTGCGTAGTTTGAAAGATTTAAGCGTACAGACGCCTGCAAGCGACTGTATTTTATAGTATGTAGAGATACTTATCGTTAACTTTAATATAAGAATATTGAAAGAACACAGAGCACATATAGTAATACAGGAGGCGCTTCGGGCATCAGAAGCGCCACTGCAAGGATTTAACCAATTATAAAGTTAGCGACTTATTCCATTAAACAATTACGGCAATATAGTGTTAATATAGTGTTTGTAACGGCATAATAGCAATCACATCGCTAAATGACAATAGAAAGGGCCAGGAACAGAGAGTTATCCATGTACCGCGACGCATCGGAATATAATACGTCACCAGCTAGAACTACAGTCCCTTTTTCGGGTAATAAGTTCGGGTAAAACAAAATAGGCAGATGGTGCGATCTGGTGATGTCGTTCAATTCGATGACGAACATTTTTTTCCAATCTACCTTATTTTTAGCGCAACTACCCTATTTTTCTTGAGAGCGACAACAATACAATACAATTAAACAATATTAAGTCAATAAATATTTTAACGAAGAACCGAAATCTCAACATTCACGAACCAAGCTCGATAAAACCCCACAACTGCCATACATCAGCGGGGGTTACTGCCTATAACCCAAAAAGCCTTCAATGGGGGTAATTTACTTCCCCATGTAAATAAAGGTGGCGAAATTCAGTGCATATTCCCGCGTACGATGTATTGCGTTACTTTGATTTGATGTGCCATTTTCATATATTAATGTACATTGCTGGTTTGGAAGTAAAAATATTGCGGAAGTACGGATTTTTGGATTTTACACATCCTTTAGAACTTTGCAGATTTATTCACATTTTTTATGTGAAAAAGTTAGTAATCGAGCATTCAAATCACCTGATGTTAAGTATTGGCAGTCCATAGACATTCACGTACAACCACAAACATGACATAAATACTATCTGAGCTCGAACGTAGATACGTTGCTACTTCTGAGAACTAAAATGGTCGCGTCGCTACAAAGTGTAGTCGGCAAAATTAAAATGAAACTAGAATAAGCATAGCGTGTTTGAATTAACACATTGGCAAAAATTGTTTAACATGTACCCACAACCAGACACTTAGTAATTGTTTACCTCGAAATTAATAAAAAGCTTTAAATTGATACAACTTTTACACACATATTTTTTATCGTGATCACGTTTCAACGTAAGACCTCTTTTAGTTAGACATTTTATATGGATTTTACCCTTAATGACATTATGTTCATCAAAAATATTTTCTTTTTTAAACTATAAACAGTAATCCTCGCTACAGTTAATAATATATGCCTAACTTCAAACAAAACACAAGTCCTGCTTTACATCGTGTATAGAAAATCAAATCATTTTAATTTCTCCATGAATGAACCAGCAATGTACATCAATATTCAAATACTTCCAACAGGTATGATTCAATTGAAACTCGGTGCGAAGCGAGATTCGGCAATGGATATGTGTGCATTCGATTTGGAAAACGTGAAAAATCCGGGACGTTACTTGTTCCAGATTTATCTGCGTGTCACTTCTCGTCCGCATTTTGTGTAGATCTCGAGCATTGAGAAGTATTTACAATATAAAAGTTAGTTTGGTAGAACACCATGTAGTAGATTCTGCCTTAGATGTACGGCGCTCAAAACCGATAAACCGATTTTACATTGTAATTTACACATTAATTAAATGTGTATAAATTGCTTATAAATTAATAATTTATTTGAAAAAGAAAGGAACTTACATTACTTCTTCTTTACTAATATAGGTATCTTTTTCTACAGACGAATCGATACAAAGAATATAATTTTAACTGATCGTTGTCCATGCATGGGAGATATATGAGAACAACTATAACGTCCTTAAATATTAAGGACTTTATCCAAGCAATAGAACACAACACAACAGTTGTTAAATAATTTGCCTGGTTTTCTGTTTGTGCACGTTAATCTCAGAATGAAAAGAACCGATTCGAAAGAAAGCTTTTTTTTCTATGACAATACTTTAATAATTTTAAAATTCCAAAATATTAAACACAAATACAGTTTCTCTCTTATATTATTCAAAGGGCCATAGTATTTTTTTGTTATTAGTGTTTCTTCATTTATATCATAAAAAGTATGATGAAAATGACAAGTAGCAAGTCTCTACGAATTCAGATAAGATTTAAGTCGTATTTGAGATTATGTGGATGTCCACGCTCGTTGTTACTTTTCTCTCAAAGAAGTAGGTTTCGGCGAGTTTCCTCAACAGCGTTGCTAACCGTGTCAAAGATTGTTAAAAATCCCTAACCAATTACCCGTTTCACCCCACGTCCGATCGAGATCCGATACAGAACCGATACGGAGCCGATACCAACACAATTTACCTACATCACGCATTGACAGCACAGGGGCGGCGGTAGGGTGCCCATCCGATACCTATTTTAACAGGCAGACCGAACTTTTAAATAAAAAACAACAATATTTTCTAGATAAAAAATGATGGTTCTTTTTTTTAAATAAAATAATAACATTGTTGTTTTTGTTTAAAAATCGTAAATCTGTAAAACAATAATGTTTGTGTGTGACAAAGTAATATTTCTGTGTGAAAAAGAGTAACAAACGTGCGTGCACAACGTTAAAATTTCGCTGCATCCCATGGACATCCACGTTTTTATATGAGAACAAAGGCAAATTTACTTGAAGGTTATTTAATTTTAATTGTTACTATGTAAAGGGTATTTTTTAAAACTAATATCAATAGTACAGAATATGTACATTTTAGTATGTAACTCATGAGTAACGATTTTTAGTTGACAATATTTCAAACCAGTTGTATGGCTCGAAATTACGTCTAAATAGTCATCAAGGATATAATGTAAAATCTGTAAATCAGCTTTGAGCGCCCTGTTGGCTAAGATTGACCGGGAGAAAAAATCCGACGAAATCGTTTACGTATTACGAAGTCGCGAGTAATACTGTAAAAAAAAACATATTTTATGTTATGTTATTAAAGCGGTTATTTTAATATTAAAAACACTCTAAATTTATTTATTTGTATAGATTTCCATTTGTAACAAAATATATATATATCCTGGATAATCCCAAAACACTTGGCCATGGTGGCAGCTGTACTCCGAAGCATTCCAGGCACGTCCCTCGAAGAAATTATCGTTCAAAAACACATCAGTCCGGGCCAGAGGCGGAGCTAGATTTACGCGCAATGGGAGTTCAGTGAACCCCAGTTTCTGTACCTCTACCACCACCACAATATTGCAACGAAGCATATCGAAGCATTTGTGTATGTTGATGCTTCTATAATACTTTCTTCACAAGCTCCTTAATCTAAAATAAACAAAAAATGGTTGTCTGTAAAGAAGGTTTACGTACGTAAGATAATTTTACGTGATAACGTCTTAAGGGAACTCCATACTTTCATGAATTTAATTGAATTATTATTCCTGAATTATCATTATTTTTTACAGTACAAAAAGAGTCAATTGAAAATGAAGTTTTCACCTAAAGTCCCCTACAGCCTTCATCGATGGCGGCGTGCTGAACACCTGTCACGGTGACACATCGGTTGCTGAAAGACTGGAAGACACGACATCTCCTTAGCATCAAATTTCTATGAAAACGGCGATATTTTGAATTATAATGATTTATTTGATGATTTACTTGGCACGGCAGTAACCGGTCTTACATGCAGGGGGTTTCAGGTTTGATTTCAAACCAGGCAAACGCCTAAATTATGAATTTAGATTTCTTTTCAGGGTTTCAGTCTGTAGTCTTTTTAAATGTCAATGACACCCACGAACCTTTATTTAAGTGTGAGTCTCAATATTAGAATTTCTTTTAACGATTTCTTATTTTAGACATACAAATATTAGAATTATGTTTAGTGAATTCATACGCTAGAATATTTGAAATAACCAGAAACGGTTACAACAGTATTAAAATGTACTCAGAAAGCATTGGAAAGACAGCACATTGCAAAATAGAAGTAACATTTCTAGTGCGCAAGATATTCCGTACCTATGTGCTGGGAATCAAATCCACTACAAAAGGATACAGTAAAGACATCACAAAGCCGGCCAGAGCCAACGCATCTCTGACTGTCTGGACAAGCTCCATACCGCTGGTTTGTTTAACAATACTTTTGAAATTCATAACATTTTTCAAATTCAAATTCAGAAGGAACTTACTGAAGGTGTATTTGTAAAGGTCCCTAACAATTTGGGTCAATGACCTGATAAGGATAACGGGTAACAGCTTGATGCAGAGGGCACAGAACTAGTAGTGGCGGCATTTGGGGGAGGCCTTTGTCCAGCAATGGACGCGTAGAGACTGATGGATTATTTATAAAGAACTTTTTTGGACGTGAAGCCTTATAGCGAAATACTCGTCAAATATTATTTGTTATGTGTCTTTTTATTTTATTATAATATCTTTTTAAGTTAAGAATTGGATGGGTGACCAGTAAAAATTTAGCCAATATTTTACTTCCGTGCTTTGGAAAGTACTTTAAATATTCTCAAAAACGTTTCATGTCTAAAAATCCTAACATAGCTAAAAGTGTATGTCCTAACACATCTCAATGTCTATGTCCTGACAAATTTCTTGAGAGAAATCAATGTTAAAATAATACGATAATAACAATTTAATACACCAACATACAAACGGGCAGACATTCAAACACATTCCTACAAATTCTATACATATTTCCTCGTAGTGGCGTCCCGGAGAGAGGCAGTAACTTAGGAATTCCGCTTCATGATTTGTGACGTATTTTACAGCGCTCAGCTACTCCTGAGTTTATTTTGCCACAAAAGTACTTTTATAACCACAGATACCCTTATATTGCTACAAAAATGCTTATTTTTGAGCAAATATTTAAGAAAATGCATTCGAAAGTATTATATTCTTAACAGATGTCATAATTCAAGTTACTCGGTGACGTACCAATTCCGTTATACAAGGTGGGAGAACTATAGTTCGACCACCGCCGCCCTCATAACCCCCCGTAAAAAATAACTTGTGTTTCGGTT
>DWON01003427.1:0-18063 GCA_018251015.1 Phocides pigmalion okeechobee
GGTGTTTTGTTTTGTACCTATTTATATATCTAAGGTCTTAATTTTTTTCATAACGTTTTGGCGTACATAATAGTGATCAATTTAACTTCATCCGATTTTATATACATTTGAGATGTGCAATTAGCTAGATTTTAAAATAAAAACGACTACTGAGAAATCAATTCTATTCTAATGTGCAAATACGTTATATTCACGTTGTATCCTATCAATTTGCTGTTACTGTAGATAATGGACTGGCAAATTAACTTTATTATTTTGAAACGAGACCCACACTTAATATTAGGACGGTAATGAAAACAATGAGGCGACAACGAATAATAAAGAAACTGTCATATTTACTGCTTGTGAAAATAAAAAAATGCACAACCTAAGTTTTACTGACGTAAATCAAAAAGTAAGTGCTGTCATAATCTTGGCTTTGGTATTTTGGCACCATTTTGACATAACACATTGTAGCGGTCGGATTCGAAGAAATATAACCGTCTATTTCCATCTGTCTGACTACATAAACGATAAATTAATTATTTACTAATTATTAAGATTAATTATGTACCTATCATATCCGATGACGGCGATGTTCGCTTACGTCCTTGCATGTGCTTGGAGATGAACGGTGAATAACATCCTTACGATTTTATAAAATTTAATAATTGTCAGTTTGTTTATTTGTTTATTTTTCTGTCACGGAAAATTGATTTATTTAATCTTCTTTAAATTTTTTATACTAACTACCCGTGTTATGGGTTATGAATTACATAAAACCTGGACAATGCCTATAAACAATTATAGTTAATATAAACGCCTCGTTCAATGACTTCTAAAAAGAGTAACGCTACCAATTCCCCGAAAAATGTTTTTTTAATGTAGGTACATATATTTGGTGATTATCCTTTTGCGTGATTTCAGTGATTTTGATGATTATTTTTTTCTCTTTCGAATAAGATAAGATATTTATATTATTATGATGAAGTTCTGATGTTGGGATCAATAACAAAATCATCATCAAACACAAGTTTTAGCTACAATTAAAACGTTCATTTTCGTCATGCTTTTAATATCATATAAATTTGGTCAAGTTGTAATGATGGGTTTAAGGATTAAAAAAACGCAGCTCTTCAATTCTTGTGAGTGCACTTGACCTAATTCCTTTTATAAGCTTTTACAATGAAGTAGTACGGTGGAGAGCGCTCTAAACCTATTCCTATGGCGGCGAGCGACCTATGCCCATCTGTGGATACGATGTATTAATTACAGTAAGTCAACAGGCAACATTTAGTTCCGCTGGGGAATGGATAGGTGACTTCTAGGAACAAAGTATCAAGTGCGTTAACGTAGGTGCCTTAGATTGGGACTGACTGCTTATGGTGCCTCCTTAAGCATTTGGTCCCGGGTGTTATCGATAGAAGGCTGTCGTTGACTGAGTAAAAAACTATTTGTTCTTCGTGAGGTTTTGGACCCCCCCAACCCTTCATAAAAAACACTACGGTTCGACCCGTGATCATTAATATGGTATGTTTCTAGGAATTGTTGCGCTATCATCTTGACAATGACCTTAAAAGGTAACTTTCTCTTTTAGATTTTTAATATTTTACTTCGTTGTTTTTAAGTCTTGCTTACGATAGACAATTCTACAAAAAGTATCTATATTGTATGATTCATTTAAATTATAATAATCGCAAGGATTAACATTATTACAACACAGAATTAGCAAAACATGAAATTGGTCATTGGACCTCTCTCTGTTACCTCATATAAATGGTTGAGTACCATAAGCATAGTGATGTTTAGAGGAGATTCTTTATTATATCGATATATTTTCTTTGCATTTTTTACAAAATAAATTGGATAGAATATTAAATTAATATCATATGTACAACATTGTATTCAGACAATACTGGATATTGCACAAAATATTTTAAAAGACAGAAGTCGTTCCAAAACAATGTACAATAAAATTTATGAGCTGTGTAATAAATTAATATGATGTTATGTGACGTGGTAAGTCGATGGTTAAAATAAATAGTATCTATTATTTTTCTACTTGATGTAATATATCTTGTTTATGAAAATAAACGTGCGGATTATTTAATATAGGTAAGACGAATAATAGGATTACACAAAATTTCAATAAATATAAAATATTGAGTATATAGTTATATTATATCAAAGACTTGCGGTTCGTATCTTATCATTCTACAATGTTATCAATATATTGTAAAGATACGAGATACGTTAATACAATAGTCGTCAATGAATTAAGGTGCTGTACTTGTTCACTAGTTTTATCGTAAAAAATGACTAATGCATTTCGCGAATTGTATGTACCATATTCGAAACATGTTAATTATATTGTTTCCTCGACAATTGCATACACACCATACGCTTGTGACTTTTATGAGACATTGTATTATGCAACGGGTATTGACTATGTTATGGTGATATCGGTATATGAAAACTAAGATGTTCCTGTCATTTGTATAGTACATCACTAGTGGAACGAGCGTTGCGCAGACCAAAGTGTCGAAAGAAAGTGAACGCAACAAGCCAGCCGCGATGGACGTAGTCTACCGGAGTTGAGTGCTACAACCGCTCGTACTGTACTGACGAACGCGTTTTGTTTTGTAATCGATTTCCCGCGAAAACAATCTGAGAATGACTTTCAACTCACCTTTTTTAATATTAAACTAATAGAAAATAACTATTCTATTTTTAAATTATTCAAGTTCTGTGATAAATATCGAAAATGGATATATTGAACGAAGCCAGTGACGAGACCAGAATTTTGACGGCGCGACACATAAGTTCAGATAAACAGCTATCGGTGGACGAAAGTGTGATCAACAACTCTACCCTAACTTGTTACGACTACAGCATAGAACCAGATTTTATTTCATACATAAAAGGTAAATTCTCATTTTCTATAAAGAACTATATAACTTTCAGAAGTTTCTTGATAATTAAAGCAGTTATATAAAACTCTAGTCATGTTCTCAATTGAGAGTTCAACACCTGTTTTAAATAAATTAAAATTCGATGTACTGCTAATGGGGGTATAATCTAAAACTTTTCACGCAAGAGCTTTCTAGATACAGGCATTTATTATTTCGCACAAAACATTTTATTTTTATATTTGAACTAAGAAACATCATTATAATATCAGTGATTTCTTAGTACCAAACACATACTACTAAAAATGGTCCTCCAAGCAACAATCTCATTTAATAAATTGTTGTAAATTAAGTATACGTTTGTAGTATGAAGTACGATTATATAGGCCGGTATATATAGGGAATTTTAATGTTCCAGAATCCTTGTAGACATTTTACAAGGTTGGCACAGAAATTTGAATTTCATTCTGGTTTATAAAAAATATGTTGCCATAAATATTTCATAGTGATTTTTTTGCTGAAAATTCTGAATTTTGTTTCGGATAGTTGGTGCATAATAAATCCGGTGTATCCCTATTTGTAATGTCGTAAAATATGTTTTCCATACTTTTAATGTTTTACTTATTTTTTATTTATTTTAATTAATTACAACATTGATATTTGTTATACGTATTTTGTGAAAATTTAAACCGACTGCCTATTGCGATTCAAACAATATAACCCTTTATAAATACATACATATAATATAAGTTTAGCGGGTTGCTAGGCGCAATAAAGTTACCTCCGTTCAAAAGCTTAGAAAGTTGAAGTTATAAATTCGATTTTTTGTCATATTTCTTTAACTATACAATAAGTTCGTTCGTTCGCTTTACCAAAGGTGGGAGAACTATAGTTCGATCGGGGAGGTACTACCGCTGCCCTCATAATCCGCCGTAAAGCATTGTGTGTCGGTTGGAGACGTGCGGTTACCGGCTACACTTTGTAGCGAGGCGACCATCTTAATCCTCAGGAGTAGCAACGTATTTACGTTCGAGCTCAGACAGGATTTCAGTCGTGTTTCTGGTTATACGTGGATTTCTATGGGCTGCGACTATTTAACAGCAGACGGTTTGCATGCTCGGTTTCGTATGGTCGTATATCATCTTATCACATAAAAATAACAGTTAAGAAATGTCAAGTTGAAAACTTTTAAGAATTTGCCGGATACGGCAGCATTCCATTTACCCAAAGGTGTGTGTCGGGGTCAAGATCCAGACAGTCAAAATGTAGGCATTCATCTTAATTATTGTTGCGTATAATTTAATACAAGTAAACGCGAAGTCCTAGACCTTTACTGTCGATGTCATTATAGACGACATTTAATACAATACAATATACCTTATTGCATACTATGAAATAAGAGACAGACATTTACATATTTCACAGCTTAGTATACAATAGGATTTTATTTTGTCTTAACATTATAAAAAGTTACATTTACCACGCCTAATAGGAAAGCTAAAACGAAACTAAATTCCGTTACAGAAAAAAAGTTTTAATTTCTTTATAGAAATGATGACAGTTATTAGACAACTATAAAATTAAAATGTAGAAAGTTAAGAAAACACGAGTTGACTTTGTAACGTGACAAAAGCAAAAGCTTCTCTTGGAAGCTATTAACTGCGATTTCGAATTTACATAATTACAAAGTATTGTGTTATAAATAAGTATAAAATAAGAGTATTTACCTACTTAATTCATGATGTATACCTTATTGACATGGTTATGCTTTTACTCTAAAGAAATAAGACTGCGAAAAATAACTAATTAATATGAAGAAATTAAATTGGTTTGTTGTGTGTAATATATATTTTTTTTGTGTTCGTATAAAAATATTTTTGTATAATGATAAAAAAAGAATCATACTAACAATTGATTCGCACATCAATCAATCAATAATCAGTTATTATCTCATGCTCTACTTATAATCTTCAATTTAATGTCAGTAATAAAATTATTAAGATAAGAGTATAGTGTAATTAATATATAAATAAAAAAGCCAGGAAGCCAGGAAAATATTCCAAAATTATTCGTTAAAGTGGAATTAATACCGGGTTATGTGGGATTTCCAACTCTTAAGATCTCTGTGGTCAACTACCAAAGAGATTTAACTTCAGTAGTCTTGGAAGTTCCGGGATTACTAGCGGAATGTATTGGTTTCGTTGTACGTAGCAGGACCTCTGTTTCCCATGTCTGAGGTTCTACGCGGGTAGTTTGATATCTTTTCTAACACCGAGTGTACCTTAACACGTTGATTGCGAGCGATTAATTCCTTAGATGGTGCGATACAAGGAATATATGAATTATACAGTAACTGAAATCAATGTGATACTAGACGTAAATGAGTTGTACACATCCCTACAATATCTTGATCATATTTTCTCAAGTAATTTAAGTAACATACTTTTAATGTAGGAAGTTGTAAGTCAAAATTTGCAGATAACGTATTGACATGGTGTCACTTACGACGCCTTATTTGCCGAATTCGCCTTATCTGCATGGCTCAAGTTTCGATTCTGATCGCCAGAAGCCCTGAAAATTTCTTTTAATCTTCTCTTAAGGCAGCCAGGATAGCTTTATTTTTGTCCGGATATACGAAGAAATGACATGTATTACTTAGTGTAGGTATACTAAGATACTAAAAATGATCATACCACTTGGCATTAGATATTATGTTCAGGTATCTTATAATTATTTACGGGGCATTATACTTTAACTTGTTAATGCACAACAAACACATTCATTTTATTGACTCTTCAAAAACCAACATTAATTTAATGCAAATACATTAACGTAAATACATAATGATTCTACAGGTGTCAACACCGATAACATTTTTTGAAGATTTTCTATGTGAAGATAAATTTTAGGACGTTATAACGGTATTAATAAATAATTCTGAGTTTTCTCTCGTACTTAACGAAACTATTTGTGTTCTTTACAGTATAAGTTTTTACATCATGTTTTTCTGTTTGTTTTTCTTAGATAAAATCATTAGCTAATCGTAGACATCCGTGGGTTGAATGGTCTAAGTTTTCCTTACAATACCTATTAGTATTTCCTATTACATTAATGCAAATGTAGCTAATAAGCATATAACATTTCATGATTTTTTGTTTTATATAAAAACTACACGGTTTAAATTATGCAGGGCTGTACTGCCTACATTATATAGGTTGTGCTCAATCATGTTGTATATTATTCAATTAAAACTGCTACAATTATAGAAGTGATCTAATGAATAAACACATTCCATTCATTGCGTGTGTGCGACAAGTTCACGGTTGGCTTTTATGGTTTTAATTAGTCTCACAAGAAGTAAAATTAAAAAGCCTACAAACATGAGTTTTGAAGTCACTGTTGTTTATTAAATATAAATGAAATGTTTAATTTACCACATATTCATAGTATGGGCTTCTTCTAATGTTATTTACCGTTTTGTGATATTTGTAAATAAGTACTTTATTTAGCATATACGCTTGGCAGATTTTTTATTTGGATTTTCGAATTAGTATTGGATTGCATTTTTTTTATATTATTATCGACTCCTGTTTACTTTATGGGGAAAGGAAAAGAAAACAGTGTCAACTGGATTAACAGGAAATACGCAACATGGAGAGGCCCAGATGTTATTTGAAATTTTAGCTTGGAAAAATATTTGTCTCAATTTCCAACAAATCTGATGTAGATAAGACTAGACCAACAAAAAATAAGGATAATGACTTGCATCTGTATGAATATTTCCTGTAAGTACGGGTATCGCCTTATTATTTGTATGGTATGAGCTCTGGGAGAACTGGTAGTCTGCCAGATATGACTTGCGGCGTAACTTAGTTTTTTCTTTGGGGCCTCGCTGAAATTGTTTAGAGGTTCTGACATTAAAGTATCTATATTAAGCACGCACAAAAAATGTTGAAATCATTATAGGTAATGTTATTCGTTTACATTAACAAAATGTCGTATACCCTGCACAATGTAAATGTTCTTTTGTTTGTCAACGTTACGGCTAGATAAGGTATTTTTCGTTTTATAGATCATTTTTTTTTAATTCAGAAAATCGAGGTACTTTCTGATATAAAAAGTATAATAAGGATATGAACCTGCGACCTTGCGGCAATCTGTATCATGCCCCGCTAATCGAAGTCAGAGAGTGGCCAGATAATATCTTAGAACCAATGGCATTGTATTTTGATTTCAGTTTTCGCCAGTCTGCCATTATTCTCAAAATAATTAGGTAGCCTTTTTCTTGATTTAATAGACTTCCTTATTCTGTGGAAATTTAACCGATATTTTATTGTAATCACAGAATTCTATTTTATGTTACTTTCCTACCTTTACATTTATTTGAATTGGTTGACACTAAATTTACTTTTGCCTGATTTAATTCAACAGTAAATATGAATTGTTTTGTGCATTTCGGAGCATTTGAATTTCAAAAGTATATTCATGAAAATATTTTTTTTAAAAAAGTGGTCGCTACAATCCTTGGACATCAACATCCAATCTCGAACAGGACCAAAGTCTTTTTTTGGGGTCGTACGTATCTAGGTACTCAGGAGTAACAACGAGAGGACAAGATGTTTGTCTCGCTTTTATGTGTAGCCGGGAACTGCACATTAAATATTTATAAAGTGTAAGTGTATAACTTACATTATTTGTGGGTGCGTGACTGTGCAAGTTACGTATTCAGATACATTAGTCTACTTGTACGCGCAATGTGCCCCGCAGTGCAACTCGATTTACCTAATTAATTTGTACTAGCTTTCTCCTTCAACTTCGTAATGTTATCCAATATTTATGATTTTTATTCGTCTTAATACCTTTTTGCTATTGTAAATGCCAAAGGTTTTTTGTCCGTCTTTTACGCCGGTACGTAAGACTCTTGCGCCTTATGTGTCATACTTCAGAATAAATATCAAACAATTTTGATAAAAGGAGTACAAATCTTTTGGCATAATATTCAATTATCATCGTGACTTTTTTATGTTCAGGTACAGGCATTTTCCGTACTGTGGAGGTGAATGTAGATATCATTGATTTCGTAATTTTCTACAAGAAGAGCGAAATAGCGGTTAAGTTTGTAAAAAGTCTTATCTCGTTAAAAATCGAATTTGACGCGAGTTTACCGCGATCAAAGTTCGTATTGTGTAAACGATCGTAAAAATATTGTTATTGTGCATTTCTTAATAATTTATTCTCAAAAATTATACCTGTGAAAGCCACGGGATTGTCAGAAAGGCAGGTTTACCATTTACCATTTAAATATGCGATTTATTTGAATTGAGGAGTCATAAATGTTTGAATATACAAGCCGTATATGTATTGAGGTACTTGTTTAAGGTAGAGAAGTACCTGCAAAACTACTATTACTTAGAATCGCAACAATTGAGGTTTTAGTCGGAGGTGGGTTCGGTAAGCGTAATTACACTCCAGGTAAACACAACTTGACCAACGTTTCATTCACTTTACGGAGGTAGAAGGTTACTAGTAGTTTATTTCAATTACTTAAGGGCATTTATTGTTATTTACCAGCTTTTGTAATTATTATTTCTGAGAGAAAGCAAAGCTAAATTAGATAAATTGCGAGTATATAATTTTGCCTAAGACATAGTAAAAATATAAATTTACAGCACGAAGTATAGTTTACTCCAAAAAAATAAAAAGCTTATATAATATACAGAAATAAAGCTGATATAAATATAAGTATTTTTCGATAATATTGCTTATTCTCAACTAATCTGTTTCGATCTGTTGCAATCGCGGTTACAGGTACTTTGACCGACTTTAAAAAGAAGGGAGGTTCTCAATTCGGTGTTTTTTCTTTTTTTAATTAGCAACTCCATAACTCATTCATTAATCGATTTGAAATTACTTTTTTTATTTGGAAGTGTATACTTCCAGTTTGGTCTCATTTAAATTTAGAGACAAAAGCTGTTCCCATGGCAGGAAAAATAGAGGATTAAATTTCGTAGTGTCGTTTAGCGTAAATTGGTATTGGGTACTTTTGAAGCATATTAGAATCCCTAAGGAAAACAGGAAATGCAGTTTCTCTAAAGTCGGCTAGTTAAAATCATTAACAACAGTTTCAACTTATCCACAGTTCTGCAAATATACGCCTGGGTGATCTGGAGCTGCTGTTTCTTGTTACTGGCGGTAATATGTGTGATGTACATTGTGACTTTGCGATCAGCTCGGAAGTACTGGCGCGACACTTTTGGCAGCTTGGCAGTGGTTCTTGGTGTCTATCCCGTAAGTAAACTTTAGCTCAATAGGATTCACAATCATTGTCTATATGAGATTTCGTGAATATTTTTTGATTCTTCGATAATATATGCAAATTAGAAGAAAATATACATTTAATAGAATCAGATAGTTATTATAAACAATACTACACAATTGAAAAAAATGTTCTGCCGTTGATTCGCACGGATTTGTGATTTAGATTTGAACATAAGACCTTATTGTAGGTATTAATAAAATATATAGAAGCCGATTGCATGTTACACTGCTATATTGATTGTTAACAATGTTTTTATTACAAAAACGGCCATAATAATTGTTATTAAAATTAATTACTACTCATTTTAACTTATATGTATATAACGCATAAAACCACATGTGGTATATTAAATGTATATAAAACGAATCTATTAAGTTAATCCTATGATAGTAAAACAGGCTATGTCGCAAACTTTAGGTAATCTTTCAAAGAAACTGGCTGCATTCTATGTTGTATGTTTCTGCCGATAAAATAAATTTTATGTGCCAGCATTTGGGTTACCAGACACATTTAACTTCTATAAAAGAATTCCTTTCATTCGGTATTTATCAGTTAAAAATTTGCACATGAGTTTTGCTGAGAAAGAGTTTTATTTTATTTCGCGGACGTAGTAACGGGTAAGTACTCAGCGGTCAGATATTCAGTGGTCAGTAGAGTTCAAGGAATATAACTTGACTTATAAACCTACAGTACCGGTCTTAATGCTACAGTAATGGTATCTGCCAGAAATATCATGTTAAAACTTCCAATTCAAAAAGAGTTCTGTAAGAATGAACTTTGAATAAATAACTTTGAATTTGATTTCGATAGTAACGAAAAAAATCTCTACCCAAGCTGTAGATTATGTGTGGTATCATACTCTATTCCCATTTGTCTACTACAAAACAGTAAAATAATTTAAAAGGAAGTCTAATGTTTTATCATTACTTATGGTAGTGAGAAATGTCACAGACTGATATATAACAGAAATATTCAAGCAGTTGTGATAACGAGTTACCATAGAGATAATCTATGGTAGATATAAACATTTACATTATTAAGAATGATTTAAACTGTAGGTATTGATGTTTATAAAGTAATGTACAAAACCGCACTATTTGATATATTTTTGAAAAAAATCTGAAATATATAAAAGGAATAAAATTTACCATAGTAACTTATTCAAAATAATATGCAATCTTCGAAAACCTGTTACGAGTAAATTCTAAATTTAAGATTAATTAAGGACCTATTCTTATTTTATAATCGTACCCAGTACGATTATAAAATATTTTAATAAAGAAACAGATTTTTAATGTCTTATTAAATGTGGTCCGTACTTAAAATGGTAAATTTGTGATTAAATAGTATTTTTTTAAACATGTAATTTTGAAAATTATGTAAATTATCAAATGATATGGTTGTAATAAAAAAATAACCTAACTTCATCTAACCTGCATTGAAGTACTTAACCTGCATTTATGTGACGACTTAATTTGTGTTTTGAGTAAGAATTACTTACGGAGATAATTAATGTATTTATCAATGAATTATTTGTCCTTATAATTCGCCATAGACCATAGATAGCGATTCCTGTGTCTCTGATAGAAAGATGTGATTGTCAGTCCTTATCATGTACTTATCAGTCCTCCGGAGTAGCAACGTATCTACATAATTATGTCCGATATATTAGAACTTCAGTACTACTAAGATGTCCATGGGCGTAGTCAGCAGTTAACTTCAGGTGTCCTGGAAGCTCGTTTGTTATTTATCTAACATAAAATAAAAAAAATACTATATTTATGTACATATACCGATATTAGTACTATTGTATATAGTACTATTGTTCTCATATTGATTGGTATGATATTGTTTATAAATATCTACTTGGCTACGTTCCAAAACATAGGTATTATGTCACAGCTATACGGTGCCATAATGGAGGACGACACCTCATCCCACTGTTACAATAAATTTAAGTGATATCATATCTTCTGATAATATTTAACAACTATTAAAAGATAACATTGATTGAGAGCCTACAAAAGTAGTTAGGTATCATTTTTATTTTTAAGTTTGCGTTACGAGATTACACGACCTTGTAACAGCCACTTTATGAATTTCTTTTACGCAAAGATATTGACATAGAACAAAGTTCTTGTGAGGAAATATTTCGGATGTATTTAAAAGAGACATTTTAACAGTCAATCTGTAATGACTTTAAATAATAATATTTCCTATGAGTTCGTTCAGTCTAAATAACGTATAAATGTGTTCTGCTTCTGAGAGCTGTTTTAGAATGCCTTACATTACACCCTTACCAGTCTCATCGTGTTGTATCTAGTTCATGCAACCAATCAAAACAGTACAATAAAATTAGGCAGAAATAGTAATGACATTCGTGGCACCATTCCTTGCCTCTTGGTATAAATCGTAAACGATCTAGTAAGTTGAGCAACTTAGGCCGCGGTCGGGAGTTGCATGAGTGATTGCTAGTGGTATAATCTCATGCATATTTCTGCGCCTTCATTAATTTTGGCGGCAATGGTCCAGCCTTTAGACTATAGGGAGGGGTGAAAATTGATAAACGAGTCGGCCATTGACAAGTGTCTCAAACAATATGTAAAGGAGAAGCGGGATAAACTATGCTCCAGGCTTCCGCAGTTGAGGGGAGAGACCGTTGCCAACAGGTGGGGCATTTAAGCTGTTTTACCCAACTGGTATTTTTGTTAGGTCTATTAATCAGTATAAACCTTGATATTATTTAAATTTGCATACTTGACCACTATACGGAGGGGCCGTGAGAATCAATTACTCAACATTTTCCATTGTAATGTTATCTGACCGATTGTAATTAGATAACTTAATGATGTTAGTCACGAAATGTTGTTGAAAAGGTGCTGTATATATGAAGTAAATTTCAAATGGTGCATTATTGTCTTAAAAAAGTTGCAAACGATGTTGGGCCTTTGATATCAATTGATCGCTGACGCCACATTCCATCTCAAACATGACTGAAGTCATATCATCGGTTGTACGCACATGCATTGCTACTTACTTACCTAAATACATTGTCTCTTTTAGGTAGGTGTACTCGTTTTGTTTTGTATTTTAATCTTTTTTTTCATCACTACATATTGTGACGTGACGTGACGTGACTACTATAGTGACGTGATTGTCGCATTGCGACCATGTTATCACAATAACAATAAAACGTACAAATATTGAATAGTGAATAAATATTCATTGACGAAAAATAAAATTTCGTGTCGTTACCGGTTATTAAAAGGTCCTCGCTATTAAACCTCTCAGGATGAGGCTAATCATAAAACTTCTGAGGAATGGTCGGTATATTAATTTTGGGTGCTCTCGATAGATAGTAGTTGAACCTTGTTGATGGTCTAACAGCCTGCTTGAAGACGTTACATATCTGCATTGGCGTACATTTTCATGAGGGATGTCAACTTGTTTGACTTTTATGATGTATCTTCAACAATCCGTATCTGTGTATCTTCAACAATCCGTTCAACAAGCATTGTGACTAACTATGTACCTTTCAGGTCTTTTCCAATTATGGAAAAAATCCCGTGCCCATTTGTGTGAATTAAAAATAGAAACGGACAAAAGTTGTCAATGGCTAATAATACAATTAACATCTTACTGGATTCAAGCTCACTTGCTACTTCCACGCGTATACAGCCTACTTACATTTGGTTGCGTAACATAGTGACTTCTACATTTCTAGGTGGTAGCAGCGACAGCTTTTATAACATTGGTGGTACCGCGAGCTCGAGTTTTGAGTGAGGCGTTAGCGCAACAAATGGTTATGGTCGCTATGTATCACCTGTTCTGTCTCTTCATTGCGGAGTGCGGTGGAATGAAACAATTAGTCAGGTAACATCACTTATGTTTAGTATGTTGTTTTAATTCACTGACGTGCTTTTAGTTTTTGAAAAAAATATTTTTAACATGCGAAAGCAAGCTCATCTACTCTTGCCTTAGAACAGCAATTGCACTGGTATGATCGATTTACTTATTTAGTTATATCACGCCTTTCAACATAGCCCTTAAGCAGAATAGTAGAAAATTAACTATAAATGAGGATTGTTAATTGGAAGTGGAAGTCTTGTAACTTCATGCTATATTTCTGACTTGCATCTTCAAATCCATTGCTTTTGTATTTAGATACAACTGATAGGCGTGTTATTATAATTTCAGACGTGCAGAAGGTTGCCAACTAGAGACCAGGGTGCTTCCGTGTTGTTGTTGGCCCTGCTGCGTAATACCACGACCCCCGATACACGAGTAAGTCCGAATAATATTTGTTAGGGTTTTATTTATGAATTACCCACGACAGAACGGTATATAAGTTTGGAGCGAGAGGATGTTTGTGCAAACCAATGTTACCACTTTTAATTTATTTATGTTTTGCTGTTTTTTTTTATTAGGGAGCACCATTGATTTCTTTCATCTTGATATGTCCCTGCAAATCTTTACACAAGTATTTTAATTGCTTTAATGAGACAGGATTCTTATTTTATATGAAATGTCTATTCCGTATAAATAGATGTGCATGCATAGCATTGACCACGAGCATTGTTGGCTGTTTATATTGTGTTTTATAAAAAATATTCTAAACTATCAATTTTTATTAGGTAACGATATATTGATTCTGGGTCTAAGTTAGCTTCTAAGTATTTACAAGGGAAGAAACATTAAAAAATGTCTGTAGCTTGCCATCTATGGCCGTTATTAGTCACGAGCATTTTACTTCCTAAAGAGTAACTAGTCGGTATAAGGGTTAGTGGTTAACTTGTAAATCAAAAGGTGGTTTCCAGCAAGGTTCAATGACTCACTTATTACCAAGTTTCGAATATCGTTAGTGCCTTTCGAGAAACAGAAACGCAATAAACAATTCCCTTAACAGTCACCCGTCTAATCTAAGGGTAAAATGACACATTCTTTACTGGACATTATGGAGTTAACCTTTAATAAAGCTTGTAATTTTCCACGTAAAACTAATCTCCTCCAACATTTTACCTCACCGCAAAAGAAGGAAAAAGCTTTACCATTTAATATATGTATAACGTTATTTCTTTGGTATCATATGGTCTAATCGATTTAAATGTACAACGTAACGCAAATATTATTAATATTAATTTTGGAAGTGAACTAGACTCAGAGTATGATATTTAATATGACAACTGCAAATCAAGGAAGAATGTCAAAAAAATAGTAAATCATTTTATTGCTATAAGAACGTGGATATCAGATAATAGGCAGTAGGTAATAAATATATATTTAGTAGTATTACGAAAACGTTTATGTAACCGTTTTGATTACAAGTACAAGAAAATGTCTTATGAAAATATTGTACCCGGGTTTTAGAAATCCCTTCGCAAAGTATCTGGTGTATAGGGCTATTTCTAAGCTTACCATGCCTGTCTATGTATTGATGTATGTTATCGCTAATAGTAATAGTTACACAGCAGAAATGGTTTTTCCTTGTTTAGAAAAAACTTTATATATTAATCCGCAACTTGTGATTTTTATGAACTTCGTCTTGTCGACAGTTTCCAAACTTATCGTTGATAAGTAATTAGGTATGGTACATGTTGATTGTGAGTGGTACGAATGTACGAGTACCCATTCAATTAATTTTACCTGTTATTTACTCGGTAATTGAGATCTTGTTATTGTAGGCAGTAGGGACTCTAGAGACTAATTGGAGTTAAGTGGATATTTTCAATTAGTGTGAACTTTATGGGTGGTGGCTAACTGATGACATTGAAAGACTATTACGTTATTGTGTTTTTAGGTAAATACATATTTGTAGCTAACCTTAACCTAAAAACAAGAGTAATAGTTAATATTTCTTTTAATAGGTAATGAAATTATTGCTTGGTTAGTGAGTTACTACAGTACTTCATAGAGAAACGTGTAGCATTTCTTATTTGTCGTATCGTCGTGTTGTATATTTGGAAGTGAAGTGGTCGTTCTAGTCTTCAGGAGTAGTAAAGCATCCTGCTTAGACAAGGCTTAATATCTTGTGTTATCCATGTACGGAGGACCCCGGTTAGTACGTTAGAACTGTTTGGGGTTGCGTGTAGATCTCCTTAGAATGCGGCGACTACTCAACGTCAAGTGGCCTGAACACTCGTTTAATAATCATCTAATATCAAAAATATATATTTTATCTATCTATTAACCCTATGTCATATACGTCTAAAGGTAGTTTTGCTTTTCCCTTCGTTAATATCGCTTCGCCACGTATGTTGATAACACTTTTGTAGGAAAACACTGCCGCTTATATCCCGGATTCAATAATTACTAAAATAATAAAATATATGGGCAGCACGTATCAAAAATGTACATATAAATCTACGAATTTAATCATTACATCGTGATTGTATAAGTATCCTGCCTTCCGCAAGGTTCAAACAAAGTAGCTAATTAGCCGAGCCTTGAAATGGGAGCAAACATGTAACCAAAAAACTTTATGATAGTAATAATATGTTATATAAACATGTATTTTTTTTTATTGTAAAAGAGTAAGAAATGGGCATGCGGGCCACCATGTTAAGTGGTCACTGCAGCCCATGGACAACCACGTCCAATCTCAAATAGAATAGAGGAGTAAGATGGTCGCCTCCAATGATGTGTATCCGGCACCACACGTCTCCAACCGAAACACAATACATGAAGAACATGTTGCTTTACGGCGGGTTATGAGGGCGGCGGTGGTGCCGCCCCGAGCGAGCATTTAAATAAAATTAAGAAGGCTATTAATCTATTCTATCCGATTTTCCTATTTTTATACATTCGTGTTTTGTTTGGTACATATATGTATGTGTGATATTTAGCAATGATATCGTGTTTAGTGTAAATCCTCTATATACCTACTGTTTGAAAAATTTTAATACTACAATACTAGTAATTAAGTTCATAACCGTATAAGAACAATACTATTACAAAAAAGTCCATTCGCTTATGTCTTTGCAATGGCTAAAATATTTACAGTTAAATTGACCGCTTTTTAGCAACATTAGAATTATATGTTGCTATACAGTTTTATAATATATCATCGGGAAAATCAGGAAGTTAACACTCCTAAAAAAACTTCTAGTACCAACCGGAACAATTGTTATCTCCGCGCTTTAGAAGAAATAGAACAACGATTACACGATTATATTTACGCAACCCAACATGTGAAAGTAACTAAGAAATATCTACGTACTTGTACTATAAGAATAACATACCATGCCACTAAAAAAATAATCAATTTATATCATAAGAATTACATCATAGCATTGTATAATAAAGTTGATTATCCGTGGTTGGATCCGGGCTTTGAAATTTTCATAAGTCAATTATCACTTGTTTTCATTAAAGCTGTAGAAAAATGTGTGACTAAATCTACTCGCCAGAGAGTTCTCTGTAACGTTATCGAAGCTATGCAGTATGTTGTATGTCCTCCACAGTTGGCAACAAGATATTTCATATATATTTCTTATATGGGAACAATAGTCGCTGCAGTCCATGAATATCCAATTACAAACAGAAATAGGATTGAAGTCCTACTGAAATCTGATGAATCTGAGGTCCTACGTAGATGCGTTACTACTTCTGTGGCTGCACTCCTCCAACCGAAACACAAGAGCTGCTTCTGGGCGAATTATGAGGGCGGCGTTGGTACATCGGTTCAGGTTCAACAGGTTCTGTCACGTGGCATTTTTTGTATTTGTTTGAAATATTTATTATGGTCTTCTTGTTTAATTACAGTGTGCCCAGCTATGGGACAAGTAATAGTTGGATTTTATAAATGTTTAATACATTTATAATAAAGATAGTCACAGATGCGTTTTAACTCCTGAGGATTATAAGGTCGCTTTATATGGAACTGAGCCGATGACCACACCTTGCTTCTGAAATACAAGAGTTGCCTTAAGCTAGAAATTCGTTTAGTAGTGTCATCAGTGAAATCATAGTGGTTAAATCTCCTTTAGTAGTGTAAATGATGATTGTATAATGATAAGTCATTACTATTCTTTTCAGACGAAACCTGACATGGCTGCGATACCTAGTACTTCAAATGTCTTTTGTTCAAGCACTTATATACATCATTTTACTCATTTTGAGGTCAGAGGATGTGGTGAGTTTATTAATTAATTTTATGCGATAGACGGAAGTAGCAAAGTAGGATACAATGTATGTAAAAAAATTATAATAATTCACTACTTATACGTTCTCAAGCCGGTAGAATTCTTTGTCGTTCGCTTGCGATGATTCTTCAGTCACATCTATACTGCCTGAGTGCCTGATAGTAGCTCTGTGGTCTGGTTTAAAGAAGATTATAATATGTACTCATTTTTTTGAGGCGTTGCATGTCAGGCCTCAAGAGTAGTAAGGCATCCTACTAAGAGTAGGCTTAATATCTCGTATGATCCATATATTTTGCCTACCGAAGATTTCTTAAATCATAATGATTTGCTGTGCTTTCCCATTATTAAAAAATCCAACCAGGAATAACGCAGCTAAGCATAGATCCACGATACTATCCTAGGTCTACCACATGTAATATTCATTTGTTGACATTTCCATGGTAATAAATTTATGTAGTTCACGTGTAACTTTTGTATACTTATGTAAAATATTTAAGGTTAAGGTTAAAGATATTTATTTTCTCAAAAGAACATTACATTGCTCACTTAAATGAGAAAGTATACACATAAAACATACACATACAAATTATGCCGACGTCGTTGGGTGTGTGGTACTGATAAACAACTAACTAAAAATAACTTTAATTTGTTTTTAAATTTGCGGATGGATTTAACATTCTTTACTTCGTTAGGTAAATTATTATAAAACTGTACT
>DWON01003428.1:0-18062 GCA_018251015.1 Phocides pigmalion okeechobee
AAACATAAGTTTGAGAGTGTTAAGTGATGGTGTTTATGTGGTGGAACTATAGTTCGACCGGGGAGGTACAGTAACTCTTATGTATTGGCTGGACAGGTGAAGTTGGCGAAGCGAACATCTTAGTCCTTAGGAGTAGGGATGTCTTCGAAAAGTGACCTCCCAAAAAATATAAAAATATACGTAAAATTATCGAGAAAAAACGCTAAAATAGGGTCAACGATTGATCTGTCTTCAAGCGTAACAACGCATCTAAAGGTGGGAGAACTATTCGACCGGAGATACGTCTCCGGTCGAATAGTTCTCCGATATGGGGGGCGCGATACGTCGCGCCCCCCATACTCCGTCGTAAAGCTTTAATTGTGTTTCAATTGGCAACATTTTGAAGCGAGGCAACCATATTAGTCCTCTGGAGTAGCAACGTATCTGTGTTAAAGCTCGGATAGGATTTCGGTCATGTTTGTGATGGCACTTGAATGTATATGGGCTGCGACTATTAACATCAGTTGGTATGGAAGATCGTTTGCTACTCTTTTCACATAAAAAATATACAACGTCAGCCAAGACTTGATTCCTGTTTGAGGTTGGACATGTCCCTCTGCATATACCTCTTACCATCACGCCTGCATGCGATTTTGTTTTCCGCCATAATAAAACATGTGGCCGACATTTCTATTCGTGCTGCACACAAACGGATATGGTTGATTACTGCGTGATGGCATATTGTCGTGCGTTGGGAGGACTGGTTTCATCACAACGCAAACAAACATTTTAACGCGTTCCTCGAATGCATTATGGATCGTATGCGTTATTGTTGTAACGCATTAACGCACTATTGTTTTATCTTTTTTTATACTGTTCACCGATTTATTTACACCTATTTATAAGGTTACGATATTGATATCATACTATTGTATATGTAATATGTAAATATTGTATTTTTATGCGATAAAATTATTTTGACAAGTTTTACATAAACATGATAAAATAATATATTTATGTATATGGTATAATTTGTACCACGAAATAACTTTGGAGGGTGTTATTATTTTACATTTAAATTCGAATTTTGATATATTATTATAATAATTATTATTATCACAATTTTTATACACTATTCACCATTTTTTATAACCATGGAGTTTCTTTCGCCGCTTCCGCATCCACGTACCCGTATACATAAAAATACGACTAAAATCCTATTTGAACTCGAATGCATACACGTTGCTATTCCTGAGGACTAAGGTCGCCTTGCTTCAAAGTGTAGTCGACAAAAAGTTTCTTCTCGCCATCATATGGACAACGGTAGTACCATCCCGATCGAACTATAGTTCCACCTATCAACATAGCTAACGCTTTTCCTGCTGCTACAACACTGCTGTGTAATTCTGGGCGCGACGCGCTTGCGGTTCCTACACACCTGTGTTGTAGCGACGAATTTGTTTGGATTACGGGCGAACAAAAGTGCTGTTTTTACGTCGGCGGTACAAGACTGGGGGCGGACATTACGTCTGTGTATTCGTAGACGATACGCAGATGCTAAAAAATACAATATGTCAGTAATTTGTCAGCGTATCTTCATTCTAATAAAATAAGCTCCAGTTTAGGACCGCCTCCCGCAATACTGACTCGATCATATATATCCGCGCCGCAAACAAAGTGTTAAAACTTCATTTAATGTTGATGTACATTATGAAGGTGTTACAATGATTTAGGTTTAATTAAAAATATTTCATATCTTTAATATCCACTTTTCCAAAGATTCTATTTAACAATTATCTGTAAAGATCTAATTATAGATCTGATTTGTATATCTCAGTCAATTTTATTGGCAAAAATGTTACTATTAATAAGCAGTTATCATCCTTAAAATTTTAAGTAAATTCTCAAGCATTCTTCATAAACTACATGGAGAAAATAAGTTTATGATGTAGTGTGAATATAAAATATATTTCTTCTTTTATTTAAAGCACATAGATCTATATCCAAATGTGTCGGCCAGACGATGTAGTGGTTGTTCTAATAAATTATTATATATGAATTACGTATCTGATTAAAAAAAAAACTTTACATATAAATGCATAGTAGTGGTATTTAAATGAATTGAAACTTAATTGTTATGAAATTAGTATTAGGGTTATTGTTTTTATTTAGAATAATTTATAAGTTGTTTGCTGGAATTTGTATTCTTGTATTTAATTATAACGAAAATAAAATTTCAAATCTTATTTAATAATTTAGGTGAATACCAAAAAATATCATATTACGTTTAAATGTGTTTTTTTTACATTATTATTCAGCACAATTATTTTAATTTACGGCACAAATCTGTATATAGATTTGTTTAAGTTTTTACTGTAGATTACCAATGTTTTGATCATATTGTAATTGTTAATATAAAATTATTTCAGATATAAGCGTTTCATTATTTAACAATGAGGTCTATCTACACACATTACTGTATTTGCACAAGTGTATTGCATGTAGCTTGCAAAGCAACACAATATAACCTGATAATATAGATTTTGATTCCAATACTACAATTTATTATCAATATCAAAAGCATGTGGAAGCAATTTTAAAACTTAAACAGGTTATACGTCTATATTTAAAAAAGTAATGTTAACATCTGAATGGGATGAACATTTTAAACAGTGAAAACTTTTTAAGAAATCAAATTTAATAAAGTCTTATTATGTATGTAATGGAAGAGAATCAGATCCTTGTTTATAGATAAAAGTGACCAAAAAATATGTAACAGATTGTAAAAATAAATAAATTTAATAATGAATTTTTTATCACAAATCATGTCAAGATAAACTCATATTTCGATTCAGTAAGCAGTTGAAAATGAATAGATGTTTACGTTCATTGGTCATGTAAGTTCTATAGGTATTTATTATTTTCTAATAACTTAATATGATATATAAAAAAATAACAAAGTTTTTGTTACACGACGCGTTGCACTTCAAAGAACCTTTTGAGGTAATACACTTGGCCTAGTGTCATCAATAATAGCACTGACGCCTCAAAGATAGACCACATAACGACTCGAGAATTTGTGCTCTCATTGATTGCACGATGGATGCGGTCACGAACCTGAAATTAATAATTTGTTATTAACCTAAATTCAAATTTTTTATCGATCATCATCGACATCATACTATACATATGTACTATACAAAATGCTCTTATTGAACTTTTTTTTGATTAGGCTGCCACTTTGTGATAAAATTACATATATTTTAATCCAATTAGGTGAGCTAAACCTTACAGGGAGGTACAATTCAATGAGCTCCATTCAGGATACCATTAATATGTACATATTCAAAATTGTTCAGTCAGTTCAATCTATGGAGTCGAAATACAGGCCTAATTTTAAAGCTTACAATTTTCCAACATGGTACGGTGAGAACTATTTCTGGTAAATGACTGCATGAAATAAAATGTCTTTTATATATTTTTATCCAAGTCACCTGGTAGAGATTGCTATACAACTATAAAAACCATTTTTATGAAAATAGCATAAATATATTTGTAACGCTCCAGCTTGGCAATATAAAATGTTTTATATTCTACTGTTTGGCAACCCCTAAGAGATTAAAAATACTGCCCAAAGTAATTATAGGGATAACACAAGGATTCTCTGATAATAAACATTATGTAGGGTGTACAAAAGGATTACATGTACTAAAACATGTAAAACTATACTTTACCTGCATGTATTCTTGTTCGTGTTTTACAGTTTTGAGTGTGGTGGCGAGTTCTTTGATCATGTCTTCTAGCTTGTTATGATTTACTTCATCTTTTTCACCAGTCTCTTTGTGCGGTGGCTCTCCCACCTCCAAGTTGAACATGACCACCTATTTTTGTTGAAAATATATTTCTCTTAGCAGTTCTTTGTAACAAAGGATGTAATATTTGAAATAAATGAAACTGCTTCACTTTAATGGATAACCTAATTAAAGTAGTAAATATTTTTATAATATAAAGAAACATTATAACAGAAAAAAAGAATATATATAAAGAGGTTTTACTATAGCAAATAAAATTTGTAATAACTATTACTCACAACATGCATGAAGCTTTACTTACAAGATTTATCTATTTACTAAAGTTAATTGCTTAAGAAAAAAATTATATAAACTATCTAGGATGTATATACATGTTACATATACATTTTAAAACTTTGACTACAGCTCTCGTAGTTAAATCAAGTCACAGTTGCGTGCGGCCACTCTAAACTGAAGCTGAGTTTTCTAGACTAAAGCTGCACCAACAATTCACATAAATGTGTTTTGCAGCATCTACAAATAAATAGTTGTTGTGTCTGCTTGTTGTCTTGTCCAACATAAACACAAAACTCGTGTTCTTCATATTCCATACAAATTCGCATTAACACAACAGGCGTATTCAAGCCGCATGTATTTTACACTAAAAAAACAAAAACAGTTGTTTCCCAGAGTGAAAGTGTTAGCATACCTTGGGAGTCATGGTTGACATTTGATTGCTGAAACAGTATGTATATATTCCAGCCATGGGAGCTGAGAATGTGTACATGCCGGATGATTCCCTCTCTCCGTTGTATATAATTGTACCATCCGGTCCTGTAATCTTCACATCTATATCTAAGAAGCCTCCTTCTGCTATTTCAAATGTTAAACCTAAAACAATAATAATAATTAGTCTCATTATACCGTCTTCCTTTTATCATATGGAATTTTAAAAACATGACCTGAAGAAATTATGTAAAGAGACCTACATGCCTGAGAGTTCTTCATATCACAGGTGTGTTTAGTTTACTAATACAAATTTGGTCACCATTGTGGTATATAGCCTAAACCATGTCATGCTGATAGGACTCGTGCCCTATTGGGCAAATGAGTTGATGACTACATTTTCTATATTAATTTGAACTTCTATGTTCCTCAAATAAAATAAAAAAACTAGGACTTGATAAGCTTACACAAGACATAAAATTTACATCTCCAGAGTCTAAAATACATCAGCGGTTCATTAAGATTTATCTTCAATATAAAATTGTTGATGTTACAATATTAGTTGAACTGGAAACACAGAAACAACTGACCGGCAATTCCGCCAAATGATACATTGTAGAGGTTAGGAAATAGTCCATACTATCTTATACTATAAAGTTTCAAACCTTTCACGCTGTAATAAGATAAATAAGATGTAGAAAGCTTACCTATTTTAGTATCGGCTTCAACATGTTCAAAAAAGCATTCTTCTGCATGTGCGTCGACTGTAATCGTGTAGCTAGTTACTGTACTGAATAATGTGATAAATAAGACTGTACATAGCCATAAAGATCTTATTGCATAATCCATTATTACAGTTATTTATCTAAAAATATGTTTTGATTAATACAGAGGCGCCAAATACAGCCTCTATTCTTTCGATCTATTATTTATCCCTTGAGCCACGTAATGACAAAATATGATGACTGACATCTAACTGACAATTTGGCGTCAATTGGCAATGACAACACAACATTGACATTGACAAAAAAATTACATTGCCTACTTAGAAAATGTATGGAAAATACATCAAAATCTATGGTTAGACATTTTTGTATGATGCCCACCAACCATGTAGAGTAGAAATGAAAACATGTATATCAATAAATGAAAGCATAAATGAATTAAGGCTGGAAAAGTGAAAACAAGTGGCACATTATTTAAATGATAAATATTATTGTTATTATTATGTTTATGAGTAGTAATTATATATGGGATGATCGGATTTGGCTCACCATTCGGATCCTGGATTTTTCCATACATTTAGAACCTTTCATTCTATCATTTCTATCTATCCATTTGTCTTGCCGAAAAAAAATCGACTCACTAAGCGGTCATTGTTGCAAATAAGAGATTCCAGTTTTATATGGGACAATTTCCTAAGTATCATATTTTGTCATTACAACTAAGGTAAATCGTCTAATATTTTGTCAGGTTATCGAATTGTAGCACTGCTGTGGAGGTACCGACTTTGCCCTTATAATCCTCTTAAACAACTGTGGTGTTTCGGTTCGAAAGCAGTGCTTGCCTGCTTTATTTACAAACGAGCTATCTAATGTAGATATATACGACCGTAGAACTTTAATCCTGTCGTAGATACAACATCTCTGTCCATGTGCTGCAGTAACTACTTATAATTAGCTGGCCTGCATGCTCGTTTGCTGTTTTTCAAACTGTTTTACATATTACACTTTACATTATACAAGTACATTACTTAATTTTATGTCTGCTACTATCGGATCCTATAAGTGTTCGTTTTCAGCAGAATTAATAGGTTTTGTATACGTGTATTATTAGGGCTAAAATGTTGTTAACGTAAATTAAAGACTGCATATACGTGTAGCTAATATATTATAATGTACTTTCTTATTTTTATATTGATATTGCCGTCTCATTGCATTTGATGGGGTATTTTGCGCAGGCATCGTTTACTAAGGATGATCGCAAAATTTAGGGCGAGCGATTTATATAATAAAACAAAAAATATTTTTGTATAAGAGGTATCCCTGTTACATTTATTTTGGTGTAATTACATAACCTTAAAATAATCTTTATTAATGCATATCAATTTATTATTAACCGGTTGAACAGTTACGAAATAAACTATGTCACATAATACATTACCTCAGACCTTGCCCTTGACCGCTTATCCTAAAATTTTTAAATGTACAATCTCAACAATACCTACCTGTAGGTACACGCAGTACTTATGAGATTCCCAGAACCTTTACAGGTCTTCTACTATTAATACTTCATACGAGCATTTATCATCTTATGAATGAAATAAGTGCTAACAATAAGACACTACATAAAAAGTTCTAATGGTGTTTTACCTTGTGGCCAAGTATGTGGTTAAAAACATAAACACTAGTATGAGACATTCCTATTTACTTTCCAAGGATTTTTTTAAGCAGCCCAGATAGGATTCCTACTACAATTATGACAGGAATCCTATCTGGGCTGCCTATTTTATTGTCCATGGAAGGCAGTGACCACAAAGGCACACATACCCGTGTTGAAATGTGCACTCTCTACTACACTACTACACACTACGCAGCTTTTTTGCACCGTTCTTCTCTCAAAATGAGAATGGTGTAGCTATAATCAGCAATCCTGGCCAAGTGCGGATTGCTAAAAACTTTCAGTTTTCTAAGACACGCATGTTTACTCACGATGTTTCACTTTCCCGTTAACAAGTCATGGCGCCAGTGTCAAAAGTGCGTGCCAGGGACTTGGTCTCCGGACCTACTTCCCCCTTATGAAAAGCCAGAATGTTACCGCTAGTTTATCAATCCACGCCCAGAGATACAGAAATGTACTTATAGAATAGTAATAAAACGTGCAAACCGTGACCAGATATCTACATATGTACATCATCTACATATCTCAATCAATTGGGCCCAGATATATCACTGTAGTAAGCCGGTTCAGTCACCTACTACAACCTTAATACAGGATATCCTAATATGATGTACTTAGTTATAACTCGTGACAGGTTTATTGAATGATACAAATTATGTATTTTTAATCGATATCAAGTTTACGAAACGATCCTATAGTGCCGTATATATCATTATCGAGTTTTAGTTCAGGCGGGACGTCGCAGAGTTCAGCGAGGTCTCGCACGTAAGGTTGCAGCTCATCGACTCGTCGTCTCCATTTTCTGACAAGAACTTCGAAGGGTTCTTCGTCACCGCCCCACTCTGCCGGCAGTATTCGTGCTGGGAAATGATCCAATAAATCTTCCACTTTTTGATGCATATAATACTGAAATGAAGATATAACATTTTTTACTTAAATTGTCAGGATCGTTCTTAACTAGATTAAGATTAAATAGACAACACCTGAAACGTGTGTTCACATATATAAATATTTCAACTAGCACAAATCTGAAGCCTACCATGATGAAAACCAATACAAAATAAACTATTACATAAAAGCGAACCGTTGTCCGTTTTGTTGTTTGTGCTTTTAACGCGAAAGTTACTAATTTAATCGAGTACAAATTTCAATACAGAGTATATCACTACCTAGTTATGTAATTTCACACTACATTATATAGGAGCTGAGCAGTGGACAAAAATTATTAAATTTGGTTACGAAAATCGCTTGTTTGAGCAATATTTATCAATTCACGTATTGCTAACAATTTATAGCAGGCACCTACGCTTACATATCACGCCGCAGGTTAACGCTAATTCTTTATAAATGCGAACGATGTTATGTTAATTGGTAACCTTAATTTTAGTTAAAAAACAGGTCCTGTAGTAAACGTATCCATGTGTTAAAGGCCTTGTACAAGTAAATCCGGAATAAAGCACTTGGTTTATATTGAGGTTACGAACCAGTGTCCATTTTAAAAACGAGTTTTTTCATTACGTTTATCCTGCATCCTTGAGAACTCTACAGAAATAATTTTATTTTGAAATGTATACAAATATGTACTAAGTAATTCGTTGATTGTTCGTTATAGTGCGAATTATATTCGTTGTTAGCGAAAAATACACATATTTTGGTTTATTATTGCGTATCGAATATGCCGTTTGTACACAAGAAGTTCGTTTTAAGAAATCTAAAGAAAGCGCGGAAAGATGTATGAAATCAGGCGGCCCTGATTTCATACATCTTTCCTTCTTTTAAATTCCTGTCGTTATTTCAAGATTCGCCCATAAAAGCAGTAAATATTTTAATTACTAGGTAACCTTTATTTCAGTTAACGAGAAACCGAAATTATGAAAGCTGGCCGCCCAATTCGCCGTTATCTGCTTCTACCCCCGTATACAATACATAAAAGCTATTTCTTAAGCCTCGCTAATAAGATAATGACTTTGATCTCTATCATGCTTGATTTGCCGCCCCCGTGGACATGACGTCCACGTGCGTTGCACTCCTCACACGTTATAGGAGCGTCCTTGCTAGCCGCTAGCTGACTAACGGTGAATAAATGTGTTAATGAAAATAACGTGTAATGAAGAAATTTTACCCTTTTCCTGATCTTTTCGTTGACGCAAGAGCGCATTAGGTTGATGGAAGAGGCGACGAGTCCGGGAGCGCCGACTACATGGATGCGGCGCATGCGTTGCGGGTAGGCAGACTGCGCCAAGTGAATGCTTCGCCGCACTGCGTTTGCTGCCGTAGCCACCCGAGCCGCAAGCGATGCGCGCATATGTGACGCCTGGTTGCAATAAATGTATACAGTTCGACCAATTTACAATTCCGATAGCTTGATGCAGACTGTCGATGACATGTTCATATGCTTATTAAAACAAATAGAAATAAAGGTAATAACTACGTTCTACATTACGATGAAATTCTCATCGGATGACTACAAAAAGACGTAACTTAGTTATTATAATCATTGATTAAAATTAAATATTATTTTAAACGTCATTACTAAAAGATAATTATAACAATGTATAATACAAAATTGAGATCAGAGACATTATAAATCATACTTACCAATTTTTTATTTCAGACTATGTAACCTAAAATATATCCATTTATAAATTCCAAAATCAGTAAAGTACCCATTATGATTTTTTAAGATAATTCTGAAATGACCTTATGATTTAAAATTTTACAAATATCAATGAGGAAGAACCACATTTTCTACGTTTATCATTAAGGTAATTAATTATCTACTAATTTATAATTAATTATACCTACAACGTCCTGCAAAAAAGACAAAACCAGTTAAAGTCTAAAGTTAGTAAAACAGCCTCTACTAGTCAATTAACTTGTTGGTTATACCTACAGTAAGTACGAGTACATTGACAGTAGCAGATATCCTTCGAGTGATTAGCAAGTCACGCTATTACTTGCAGACAACGACTCCGAATAGTCCGAACACCTGTTGTTGTCTAGAACAGAATGCCACAGAACCTGTTAAACTAGTTAAGTACTACATGTAGGTTCTTATAAGACTTTGCTCCATTATAACGCTAAACCGCAGAGCCCTTGAGAAAGTAAAATAGATCGGTAATTTTTATGACTACCTAATTGTTCGGTCGTTATTTTTCTAGAGATAACTGCAGATTTTTTTGGATTAGAATCACGAATTCCTGACTTCAAGACCTTATATCGATGCACCCTGCACGATGCTAAGTCTAGATTATATATTTGCCTGCAAGTGTCTATAGAGCTAACGATATCGTAAATTTTGAGAGCCTGCAGCCCACCTGATATTAAATTATTACTATCGCTCATTTAAGTATATCCGAATCAAGAAAGGAGAGACACTTGAGATCAATAACAAATTCATTGCTGCTGGTAAGAGATAGGTATTATCTTATAGAGAGATTTCTAGTACTTATAATACAAGTTACATCTTACATTACTTCCCAAGATTCATCAACAGAATTACAATGTTCAACATATTTACACCTATTATAAGTACGTTAGTATGTCCGTAATTTTTTTAAAGCCCTGTCATCTGACTTGCTATTCTATATATAATATTGCTTCAATTTAGTATAAAACGCTCTGATACTTTGGTTGTAAAGATATATATTTCTGGAGGTGGTTCCACAAAAGTGTAATCCAAAACTGTTCTACAATAGGTCTGTCTTCTCATATACGATGTACTCGTATATACTAGGAAAAATCTTTCTTGCTTGGTGTAATAAGAATAAAAAAATATTATTTAGGTGGTCATCACTTCATGGTATAATTAACTGTACTGAAAATTTCTGTTTCTGTACCTATTCAGATAAAAATAAGTTAAACATTAGCAAAGTTTAAAGATCACTCAAACAATGAGAGTCATTTAGTCAAACAAAGAAAATGTTTTTATTGAGGTAAGCAAATCTAGAGTCAATAAGTATTACATTCAATAGAAACGATACAACTCCATTATGTTTGTTCTTTAAATACCTTTTTATTTACTTCTCATAGCCGTAATGATTTTAATCAAACAACTAATTTCTCGAATGTCAATCTATACACTATACCTACAATTACTTTTATTATAAATTGGAATTGAACTTGCTACTTTTATATCATACAAACTGTAGTTTAATAGCACAATTGAATATACATTGTTATTTGAACATAAATGTCTCATCATGGTGTATACGTGGTACCTACTCACATACTGGACACTTAGATTCATTCGAATAAAAAAAACATAATGATAATGATGACTTTATATCAATACCTGATTAATAAATCAGGTATTGGCTTAATAAAACCATTATCTCATACTAATATTTTGACGTGACATAGGAGGTAGGTCGCATCATTCGCATTTAATTGACGTAGCGTGAGTAGTAGTACCATAAAAATGTACCCATTCCGAGATAATGGGAAATCATAAAAATATGTGTAGTGATCTTGTTATACTCTATACAATTTTATGCTTTTAAATATTTCTTCACCTCCCATATGAAGACGTCGCCTGCGATGAGAGTTTCATCGTGCATTCGTACGTCACTGATGAGTAGGATGGCGCGGACCGCGGCCGTGACGTCAGCAGAGCTCTCCGGGTAACTCGCACGCACCCTGAAGATCGTTACCCGGAGACCCTCATCTGTAAGCTTCGGCAGAGTGACTATGTCCCTGTTGATAAAATAATATACTTGTCTTATTTTTATCCATTACGGTACTTTCCTTGTTTAAGCCACACCTCATCATTATCTTAAATCCGCTACCTTCCCGCTGCTGTGCTCGAATCTCTCCTTAGAAGGAAAAAGATTGGGTTGTCCACCAAGTTGGCTAAGTGACGATAGTAGGTTTCCACGCGATGATTTTGATGACCATTAAATCAAGTGATAATTAACTTCTAATAATAGATTACACCTCCGTCTACTTTATGGAGACCGCTTACTAAAATCGTGTTCTCTTATAAATGTATGATGAGCTAGATCTAGTTCTCTAGAAATCTAAATAAAGAACAAATATTTGAAGTTATTTAGAGATGTCTTTGAGGTACGGTCATCACTTAAGAAAAAGTGATATTGAAATCCCATGTTATTCGATCCTGTTACAGTCGATTACTACGGCATACACGTACTATGTACGCACCTTTTACACTGAAGTACAAGTAGCTCTATTTATTATTTACTCCTGTAATTCATAATAAATAAATGTTGGTAAGGCAAAAATACAGATGGCCTGCATATATGTATAATATTTTCTTATGTATGTATTAAAATTTCTACTGTAGGTAGGTATGTTAATGTGCAATTTACACTCTACACTCAAATCCAATTGATTGTTTAAATAAGTGCTCACTTCATTTAAATGTACGGCTTAAGTAGTAAGTGCTAATATAAAGAACTAAGTGAGTGTGTGATTATAAATTACATCATGTTACATCCGTTAAAATAAAATTTACGTCAGACTACAATTACCCATTCAATAGAACTTTAGTTCGTAACGATTTTAAGAAATCGCCCCAGATAAACTGAAAAGGAGTTCAGTTTATCTGACTATTGGTAAGTATTCAGCTACTGCATACGATACTCATGTTGTATTAATATTAGAAGAACATTATATAGCTATTTAATGTCTTAAATGCTTTATTTAGCTTTTTGCGTTCTTCTAACGAACCTACAATAACTTATAATGTTATTTTAATCTAACACGAATTTACAAACGCTTTTGTAAGTAGTGCATGGCTTGCTGTCTATGGACCGATAGCCAAACTTTTCACTGGATTGTAAATTTCACTTTATACTATATAGTTAGGTATGTACTTTAATTCAATTGTACTATGATAATTACAGAGATAAAGGTTTCATGAAAGTGGCAAAATAAACAATACAACAAAGAATTAAAAATTATACACGGTCATGATCCCGAATTATGCAGAGCCTTCAGATACTACGATAACCAGAAAATTACACAGCTTAATTCTAACTCCGTATTTCATACATAATAGATACTTAATTCGTGGGTTTTCTTACATGAATTTGCATACTTCGTTGAGCGGCGGTTCATTGAGGGACCGGTGACTGTACAAATCTTTGTACCGCGAGTGCGCGTAGCAATACGTCTCCAACTTGTTTCGCGCCCTCTCGAAGTTCATTCGACAACCGCGAACGAATTGTTGTAGCACGTTTGTATCTGAAAAATTATTAATTTAACAAATTTCTAGTAAATTTCAAGTAAATAAATTTATACTATATTGGTGACAAGAGGTCTGGTTCAAATGTTATGCAGACGATTGCGATTGCTTCTGTTGTGTTCTATGTAATTTTAGTTTAAATAAGTATGTACCTACATAAGTAGCTAGAGATAGTAAAAATATAAATAGTTAAAGATTTTTTATAATTATTTGTTATTATTACGAGTTGTGTAAGTATCGTTCCGGCACCCAAGATATTTTTCTTAAAAAGATTAAAAACAAGACTATATCTTCTTGAAGGTTTAGTTACCTCCAATCATAGGTTTAAAAATCTATATAACCTCGATTATGCTTAGTTGTTAAAAAATAATCTTAAAATATAAAATATTTTATACAAAATACACATATTGTTGTCTCAAATTCTGACAACACGCATAAAATACAGAAAATTTCCGCATGAACACGGAAATTTAACATAAAATATTATAAAAATATACCTATTATTACATATTCTGCATAATATACATCCATTTAAAACAAGCTACCTGGTTACGTCATAGCTATAAGCTTAGAATAAGATATATAAATATACATATCATAAAACATAACAAGTCAATAATAAACTATTCCTCAAATACTTGTTAGACTTGTTTTTCTATGAAATTAATGGTTTGTTGGGTGTCAAAGTAACAGGCTTATGTTATTGGCTTTACAAGTAAATATAAAAAATCAGAGTGCATAGGCCGAAATATGCATTCTATATCTATAATCTACTTACTATAATGGTAGTTGTCGGCCCTTAAGACGACAAACCTGATCTGTTTTTCTTTGCTTCCACATAGAAGTGAAACATTTGTAAGATTTTTAAAAGGAGGAAGTATTCAATTTAGTTGTTTTTTTACCTGTTACTTATTTATTTCAAAGTATACTTAAAACATTTGCTACTCTAATTTTTAAGTTTAAAAGTATCCTGATTTTATTAGGTACTAGCCGTGTCCTATAGTACCTAGGCATAACCTGCGTTAAAAACACCGTCATCACATTTCATCCTAATTTTGATTACATCTGATAGAGTTCATCATTTTCAATAAAATAAAGAGTACGTGTTACTCCAAGATACAGACTATATTTAAAGTCAATTTAATACGTTTTCACACTGATAACAAACCGGCAAAATGACACGACACATGCCATGCACCTAGTTCGTAATATCGGCAATCAAACATTATTTTACAAATATGTACATGTACAGACACTGATCTTTAATTTTTATTATACGTAGCATAAGATTTTAAACCAATATCATTGCGGATTTTATACGGCTAATTGGCCGTGACCGTGAACAATGCAACTGGTTCTAAATATCAAAAATTAAAAATGTGAGTACGCGTTATACAGTAAAAATATAACATAAGTATGTAATCTTCCAAACCATTTCTTAATTACTTCATTTTATTAGATAAACACCTCTTATACATTTCTCAATATAAATTTATAAGTATATGTACATAATAATAATGTAAGTTAATACGTCTATTATAAAAAACACATAAATCCTTATATCGCTGCAATTATGTGTCCAAACGGGAGGAAGTCAAGGCTTAGTCATTTTGCATAATATATTGTCGAAGAATTACCTACCTTATGATAACATGGTATTAATTAATGCGTGGGATATGCGTATTGTACTGTTGTTTTTTAAACAAAGAAACTAAGTATGAACAGAACAACAACAGCTCAACTGAATTAATACATTCAGGTTCGTATTAATATAAACTTAAGCATGTTGTATCCACTTTTCCTAAATAGATTATTAAATAAGTAAATGAAAGTTATGTAAAAAAAGAAATACAATAATAAGATACAAAAATCGAACACGGAATACCTTATATTAATTATAATAATAGCCAACCTAAATAATCTAAAAGGAGTCTTGCCGTTGACCACATTCCGCGCTAAATAGCAATCGCAATTCTCTCCACGAGATATTATCCATCCTTGTTATCACCAGTAGGACGCTGCAGATAAACAAACGTGGAATTAGTTCCACGTTTCCAAACAATTAGTTGTTTGAAAAAAAAATTGACATCCCTCAGACCAAAGGTTTCAAATCTAACAATAAGCTGAACAAACAATTAAATTAGTGTCAGACTGTCCGACCGCTTGCTATCACCTTCATTGGCTCTGAATCCCAAGACATATCAATGGCGCCCGTTTTAAGATGTGACTAATAAAACTATGGCGAGAAAATCTGACAGCCCTGCGCTGACAGAAAATATACAGACATCGATGGTGTTCGATAATAAGCGCCCAACCGTATAGTGACGACAATCCGGAAGATATGGGCGGCATAGCGGAAGTGTTCCGGGGTTATAAATATTTATTTGTATAAGAATAATAAGTAAATTTAGATGCAGTGGGAGAACTTTGTTTCAAAATATGAAGTGATATTAATCAAATCTATTACAGCAGCTAATTTTCAACTGCATAAAGAATCGTGAAACCTACTTTTAAATTTACGCAAATAATTAAGGATTGATACAAATAGAATTCGAAAGAACTCAAAAAAATCTAAAGAAGCTTGTTTGAATGCACAAATAGCTGTACTGTGTAACATACATAGTTTGACACGCCGATAGAATGAAAATTAGGTTTAATACTAGGTTTAAGTCTTGTGATGAAATTCCGTGCCCCTGCTCCACTTATTTTTGTCATAAAGTAGTTTGATTAAAACTTTCACCATAATAAAGAGACCCAGGAAATGCAGACGTTTACGTAAATATTGCTGACGTGTACCTTGAAATGTTACAATGATAAACTAGTATAAGCTGGGGCAATGAAATCATCAGAACAGTCGTCCTTGAGACAAGGCAATTTTTAAACCAAATTAGTATATAACATTCGACGACAAAGGTTACTTCCATTAATAGTTTCCATGCACCATCATCCTACAAATCTTTTCTTCACACTTTTAATTTCTGTTTTTTTGTGAAACGATTTAAAATCTGCATTTTTTAAAGTTCTCTGATGTCACAATGTTTGCTTAATATAGAACATGTGTTACGTGATATGGAATTGACGACCAAATTCCATTTCAAATGTAGACTTACACGTCATGGTAATTTCGCTCCAAGTGCTACATAATGCTAAGTAGATGTATAAACAAACATTTATGGAATCTTATGTCTATTATCGGCGACTGTTACATGATCTACACATTAGCTTCGCGAATTCCGTAAGTGTTTGAGATCACATCCCATAACTATTATTATTATGCAAATAAACGTAGGCGGGTAGGTACTTAATAATTATTGTACTTAACTAATCATTATGTACTTTATGCAATTTTCTGTTATTAAGTTATCTACATCAAAACATGAAAAGAAGGACCTGGAAACAAATAGACTATTATTTTTAAGTGATTGTATTTCTATGTAATGTTATACACCTATGTAATTATAGTGAACTTTTCATTACCTTACATAAACATGCAATGAGCATTTTTCTGCGATGTTACATGTATTAAACAGTGTATTCAAAATTAAAAAGTAGTACGTTTCACAACTTCTGTAAATACCGATAATAATGTATAATATTACTATAATGTATAATATTATTATATACCTAAACTTAAATCATATGAATTCATAAATATTAATAAATTTAGCAGGGGAACCCCTTTTCATCTGCAACCCCTGAACCCGTTGATGTTATAAAAAAAACAATCTGGGTCAGAATATAGGAAACGGAAAGCAGAAAAAGAAAAGGAATTACAAAAAACAAAAAGTTCTACTATAGATAAATATATCTGCAATAAAGACGAATGCATCGGCACTGGATCCTCGTTCTGACAAGTCAAATCGGATAGCTGGTCAAGACATAGAAGTAGAAGAAAGAGATGCAGACAAACAGGCAAAATGACAAATTTGTTTTGGGTTGTCTTGCGTGTATAAAGACACCCACCCCATTATGATTTTTTAAATATATTTGCCATGTACAGACAGCGATCAGTTACAGTTTTATTTCACGTACAGGTACCCATTGCCTTTTTTCGTTTGTAATTGAATTGCAGTTAGGGGGCACCGAAGAAATCTTGCCTAAATCCGTAGTTTGTTTTATTTTGATACTTTTGACCTACCAAAAATATCCAAAAAGTTTTGTAAAGTTTACCAAAATTAATTTTCTTTAAATTTTTCAGATTCAGAGGCACTGCGTGGACCCTCGTGCCTCCACAAAAATGCCCTGGTTATTTGGACACTAGTAGTTATTTGTTGCGTACTTTCTGTGCAGACAAACTTGCTTTTTTGCTATATATACTTTAGTAGTAAAGTTATAATACTTAGGTATATACGTACTTAAGGTAATATCGATGTTTGCAGATCGCTGCGCGACCTGCGCATGCGCTCTTTTAATTTTTGTGCAAAAAATCTAAATATTTTTAGATTAGTCTATAGCGCTTACCAAATAATTTTATATATCTGACAAAAAATGTTTGGCAGTACGCAAACGAGTTTTTATATTTTGATATCATGCAAATATGCATATTGGCTTAATAAATGACACTTATTTTAATTTTCAAATGAAACGGTCAATTCCATTTTTTTTTTGACGCATAATTCAACCCACAACCCGTTCGTTTGTCCAACTGTCTGCGACGGAATAAGTTCCGGGTTCAATCTCTAGATAGGCAGGCAATTTAGATTTTTCAACTGAAAAGGAAAGATTGAAATGGCTCCTCATGCAAAAGAATTATTACTGAACATAGGTATATGAAAGGACCATTTGAGGAATTGAGAACCTATCTCCTTTTGTTAAAATTGGTTAAAACTTGTATCTGACATAATAAAACTCCTATGAAATCCATTCAATAAACCGACAAATATTAAGGCAGTTACCCTATGTCTTTGAACTTTTTGTTGACTCTTTTTATCAATTATGTTAGTGTTTTATTAAAAGTGAGG
>DWON01003429.1:0-18061 GCA_018251015.1 Phocides pigmalion okeechobee
ACCACTTAACACCAGGTGTCCTGCATGCCCGTTTCTTACTCTTTCGCAATAAAAAAAGTGAATGTTATCCATTCTTTTCTTTGTGTTTTTAACGCGAAAATTGCTCATTTTATCTCCCCCAAAAGTTTTGTAGACAGAGTGTCTGTACTTCTGATATCGTCATGCACTATGTATTATGTTGTATTGCAGTGGAACTGAGGAATGACCAAAACGAAATATAGTTAAGAAATCGTCTTTATAAGCAATATTTTTCAAAATAAGTATTGGTACACAATTTACAGCTGGTTCTAAGTTTATATTTTAGCAAGTAAAGCGGTGGCTCAACACCATTTATTTATATTAGCTATTAAGTTTTTAGCACTAACGGTTATGCTCTTAAGCTATGTCGATACAACCTTACTACAAAATTAAACCTAATAAAAAAACGACTTGAAATAAATACATATCCTGTTTTACTATTTTTAGGAAAACTAATTTAATCAATTTCTATTTTCATCTGAATTTTTACATTCATCCATACATTATTTAAACACAATTGTTATTTCTACAAAATTACGATCCCTAGTTTTCCTCCCATAGAGCGATTATATCTCCTAAAATTTTAACGGGACTAAACGGCCAAATAAAACGCACCAATTCTGTCATAAAACGATGTATCTATTTAATAACAAACAAAAAAGCAAAACGAAAATCATTACTTATTCAAGCATGTAATGCATCAAATAAAATGCGAAAACACTACTATGGAACTTAATAACACGTAAATAAAAACAGACAAAAAATAACAATGCAAAACGCACAAAAGTGATTCATGCATGCAAGACATCAGAACGACGGACCTCTCGTGAGCGTACGCCGGACAGACGGACACAAACTTTGCATTTTATAAATAGACGTAACAAGGATGCGGCCAAGTAAACCAGACATGTTTAGAAATCATATCGACTCGACTGCTCCTTTTCTTTGAACATTGAACATCTTCATGGGCCGACGTAAAAGGATCCCCGATCAAAACCGGGAGCGACCATTCGCGCTCCCGTAATATCTCATTACAAAAAGGAAGATCGGGACATACTTGTTCTACTTGTTGCCGGTTTACTTTTATTGCTCTCGATATAATGCCCCGACATCTGAGTGATCGGGGATGTCGGACGGACAGCCGTTCGTCCACGAGTGACTAGTTTGTCATATTTTATTAACACTTTAACTGCGGAGCTCATATATTAGATCGGATCAGTGTTGCGGGAGGTGGGACTAAACTCGAGCTTATTTCTCTAGACTGAAGATGCAGAGTAAGAAACAGGCATGCAGGCCACCTGATGTTAAGTGGTCACTGCAGCCCATGGACAACCACGTCCAATCTCAAATAGAACAGAAGTTCTATTTAAGGATGGATGCGGATGCGTTCCTACTCTTGAGGACTAATATAGTCGCCTCCAATAATGTGTATCCGGCAACCACACCTCCCCACCGAAACACAATACATAAAGAACATGTTGCTTTACGGCGGGCTATGAGGACGGCGGTACTTCCCCGGTCGAACTGTAGTTCTCTCACCTCGAAAATTTCACTCAAATATTTTTAAGCATCTGTGTATTATCTACAATACGGACAGAATGTCCCCCCGCAGTCTTATAGCGCTGGCGTAAACAGCACTTTTGTTCGACAGTAATCCATACAGATTTGTACGTACTACACAGGTATGTATAAGCCGCAAGCGCGTTACGTCACATAATACAAAGCAGTGTTGTACCCCGCAGGGAAAGTGTTAACTAATTTGTTTGGTCATCCCCGGTTGTTATAAACGCCACTGGTATCGGATCGTTTCATCTTGTTTCCTAAGCATCACTGAACAGATTAATTAGAACTTAAGGTTAGTGGAAAATAACAAACATTACCTACGTACTACAGTTCATGTGTTGATACGTTTGTTCTTAGTAGTTTATGCGCTACTCGGCTACATAATCTATACATATAATAAAATTGTAACTCATCGCTGTCTGTACATGGCATATATGTATATATAAAAAAACATAATGGGGTGCATTTATATACGCAAGAGAACCCAATACAATGCATTTTGGTTTCGTCTCTTTGTCTGTATATCTGTATGTTTGTGCACGCTAATCTTAGAAATGGCTTATCCCTTCTTAATGCAGTTTTCAGGATTATATTACGATGGGCTTCACTTAACATTTAGTGTTTTTTTGTGATTGAAATCGGTTAACAAATAAATAAATTATGTCAATTTAATTCAATTACCACGGACGAAGTCGTGGGCACAGCTAGTAATTACACAAACAACTGGGTTTAAATCGCTCATGTTGACTTATTTCTAATAAATCTTAAATCCTGTGTATGCTCTCTAACTGTTCAAAATATTTAACTTATTTACGAAAATAAAAAATGGTAGCACTAGTATTAGCAATAAATATGAAATTTGATATCTTTGTCAATAAATTATATTTTTACTTCAAAAATTCCATCTAAATTTAATTCAGGCTTCCGTAAAATTAACAAAATGTATTACTAACAATATTACTATGTGAACAATATGCGCACTTCAGATAATGCCGTTTTTATTGGACTTTTACAGTTCTGCAGGCATATGATTAAAAAATGAAATCCCAAATATTTTTTCATATACCTTCAAATTGGTCACTTTTGGTGATTTGCAAGGCGTTAGAACGTACACGAATAGACTAACAAAAATACTGTCGCAATCATTAATCATGAAGTAATTTTTACGATTCGGTGGACAAAATGCTTGGCAGTTGGCTTTTAAATGTGACAGCAACAATACATCTTTAATAGGTTACAGGCGATACTCCTGTTATATGGAGCTACACGCGACTATAAATGGCGCTGAACAATTAACATCAAACCTGCATACAACAAGAGGGCTGGCTCATATCTCGCGCAGAGAGTTGCGATTGCTATCCAGATCGGGAATGCAGCTTTAGATTATTTAGGTTAGGTTTTTATTTTAATTAGTTTTAAAATTTTCATCATTGTATATATGAGAATAAGATTTGAAAACTGCATACTTGTTTGCTGTTACAATTCCATAAAGAATCTAATTTTAACCACTCGCAACTCACAAAACAATCAAATAAAACTAAAATTCACTTTCTAACAGTAAATACTGCATAAATAATCTCATTTATATAACATTACGAGAAAGGGCCCCTTTGTCGTATCGCATCGGCATTGTGCATATAGGGAGTATAATGGCGAGTTAAACAAACTTTTGCTTTCACCACACCATTGACAAAGGAAAGGATTGAACCCTAACGATCTGTGTAACGTTATACCGTTTGTCATCTAATTACCGGCCATTAAAAGAAGAGCTTTTTATGAGACGACGCCCACTCTTATCGTCTCTTTGTTGGTTCACAAAACGTCCACGCGAGTTCGTTTGTTCTATAATAAATAATTGGGTACACATCTGAACGAAACTTTTTTATTATGAAAGTTTTTTTTATTATTCTTTACAACATATTTAATCTAATTACAAATGACCGCGCAGGATCAATATTAACTTTGACGGTCCTTGATATGAGGCGAGAATGTTATATTTGAGAAGTTGCAACATGATCGATCTACTTCAAATAAACTTATTCGAACTTCATATGGAGTTGATTATAGATGTCTATAGCCGGTAGTGATCGCTTAATTTTGAGTGGAAGCCATGTTCACTTGCTTAAAATTAAAAAAAAAACACTATTCAGAATAAAATAGCCATATCACATCCTTTATAAAAGATATTTACGTTTTACTGGATGGGAAAAAATAGCGGCTTAACTGTATTGTTCTTATATACATATATAAAAGAGTAAGATGTCTTTCTGACCCTGATATCAACGCACAGTCCAAATCTTAACTTCTTAAAAAAGTCTTAACTTAGAATCTCGACATTTTTCAGATGAGTTCTTTATAAAGCTTTAATGAGCACTAAGAAAGGAATTTTGGAAATTACACCTTAGAGGTAAAATAGGGGTTTAAAATTTGCATGACAAAAAATAAAATAGAAGATTAAAACTTATATTATGTTTTGATTCTTGTAATAGATTTGCTTCTAGCGTAAAACTAAAGCTGAAAAGTTATTGGATAGTATTGTTATATTGACTTTAATGCAAGAGAAGCTGCGGCCAAAGCAAGTTAATAATATGACTGATACAAAACGAGAGCAGTTCGGCAAGACAGATTGGAGAAATTATATGAACCCTCACATAATTTCCACAGGCAGCGCGCCTACCTGCGTCCGCCACCGCTGACTTACCGTTAGGCGGCAAAAAATTAAACGCACCTCGAACTGATGCATTGGTTCCGTTTAATACTTTGTGATTGTGTCATTTTTTTTTGATAATACAGCTTTGTCGTTGCTGTTCCATGTCTTATTTAGATTTAAATTTCCGCTGTAATTCGTTGCACGGCTGCTAATTATGTATAATCGCTTTTTAAATAAGCGCAATGGATTTATATCTGTAATGCTTGTTTGGTTTAATATTTTAGCCGTTATAGCGGCTTGGCCGTGATCACGAGCCACGTTTCTGGTAAGAAATATCGGCGTTAATTGAAAAGCGTTAATCGCGAGTACCAGTTATAGTCAATTGTAACTACTATATTGGCTGCTAATCATTACTGCTGGAGCAACCCTCCGTTCAGAATAGGCAGGGCTGAGGTATACTACGTGAGAGATAAGAAGAATAGGAAACCTCCTTTTGTATACCTTTTAAAAATACACACACGTGTGCTAGACAAGCACGGACAAAATGAGAAACAAATAACACAATACTCTTCATAGGAGAGTACGACATCCACAAAAATACGATTTTCTCTTGCAAAATCGTGTTTTTGTGGATTCTTCTGTTCAATTTCCTTACAAAATCTTAGAGAGATCATTTTTTTCTCTATCTATTCGTAGGTGTGTTCTGTATAATAATACGAATATAGGTTACAAAGCTTTTGCACAGGTCACATGACCTATTATACATATTTAAGGATTTATTTCTCGCAAGAATTAATACATTATTCACTTATATGTGAATTTACAGTATTATTTAGTTTAGTTTAAACTTGGTAATTGAAAAGCTCGCAACATTTACGTCTAACGGATCTCTAAAATACAAAGTAAGTATGTATCCGTTACAAAATTTTAAAACATGATCTATTTCCGTGCACTACAGTCTATATTCCTTTATTATTATAAAATCGATTAAACCTTGACTAACTCGCGGTGTCGCTTTAGATAATGGAATTTATTTCATCCCCCAAACAGACACTAGATCCAGGTGTAAATATTTAATAGCACAAAAACGTATAACCGTTGAGTAATCTCGCGATGGGAAGGAGTTACCGCAACATTATCGAGTCCTATTGAAATTGGTACCGTGTAAGCAGGTGCATGAAATGTTCCGGACGTGACCTATTAACGGGATAAATAATAATAAATATTCGGCATCTACCGTTCAAACGGGGAGGTAACATTCCGCCGTCATAATCTTCCGTGAAGCAGTACTTGTGTTTGAGGAGAGGTGCGGTTGCCGGCTACGCTGGCAAGTGAGACGACCATCTCCGTCCTCAGGAATGGGAAACCATCTAAGTACGAATTCAGGTAGGACTTTAGATTTGCTTGAGGTTGGACATGGGTTTTCATGGGCTGCATTCTTATTTACTACTTTTTAAAAATAAAACTTATGGTTGAAGAACTATAGCTGAATGTGGAAAATATCTACGCCTTTATAAGCGGCCGTGAAGCAACTAGTGATTCGGTTGGAGATTTGTGGTTGACAGGTACTCTTACAAGAGGCGTAATTGAGGCGACCATTTTAGTTCTCAGAAGTTGTAACCAATCTACTTACGACCATAATTACAATTTCATGCCTCTTTCAAGTTGGATGAAGATGTCCATAAGCTCTAATGACTACTTTAGTCACTTTCAGAATAAAAAACTATATTCGTCTATATTCGTTTACATATCCGCCGGCCCGGGAGTCGAATTCGGACCTTCTACATACTTAACCTTACTTACCACCGCGGTAATGTTACATCACGTCAAAATGTACATAATGTAGACAAGAACGAAGTTGAAAAAACATTTCTTATACAAAACGCATTCCGTTAGGATCAACAATATGAGATTCCTGAACAATTATCGAGAGTACGCTCCAGATGTACTCAGGGTGGCACAGTTGGTACCACAGCCGTACAATTACCATTGAAATATTTCAATAAACATTTGAAGCGACTTTCATCTTAACGAGTACGTAATAAGGGTTATTATGTCATGTGATTATATAAAATGAATGTGAGTACTTTTGCTGATGAGGGTACAAAACGCACCTGCGCTTGCGCATCGCGTTCCATACAATAAATGCGGTGTTTTCGACGAATCTCTTATTTGCAGTGTGGGAAAAATTTGCGTGAATGCGACATTTTTTGCTATCGAGAAACGGGTTCTAATCCTCGTGACATAATAAAGGTGCAAGGCTGTATGATAAGGAGAGGTTCTGTGTAATTGTGACTAGTTTTTAATTCCCCTCAACCTGTTATATTTCCCTCTATATTGTATAGGATTATAAGGTTATAATAAAACTGAATGCTTAAACTGTTGATAAATATTTTATTTCCAGTTTTCAAGAATTTATGAAGTTTTAAGTCAATCGGCTTCGTCAAAATTGTTTGAGTAGGTTGAATTGGACTCGTAAAATGAACTGAATGACAAGGGAGCTGGCACTTATCTCTGTTACGGAATTAGCTTAGCTAATCAATGAGATAATGTTGCCAGCTTTCCGGGAAATCATCCCAGGGACAGAAATCAAGATCCAGTATTTTACTTTGAGGATTAGTGTTATTGTTTTGTTTAAAATTTTAATGAAGTACAATTTTTTCTTTATAAAGATTCATTTAATATTATCATTTACACAAATAAAAATATTTCTGTTCATCTTCTCTTTTAATAAATTTAACAAAGTATGTATTTGGTTTATATTTATTACATATTACATACTTACATAGTACATACAACATAAAGGTAAAAGTTTATAATTTTTTTTATCGGTTTCACATATTGAAATATTGCAGGAGGTAAATCCAAACAGTCCATGAATTTGTAGTATTAGTATTTATGGTACAATAAATATGTTTTATACCACACTCAAGGAATACCGTCTCATCTGGTCTAAAAGGATAATAATACGAGTTGATCATGATATTAAAATAGATGTTGATCCACCGTTCCTACAGGATGTGTCACGGAGCGCCATCAAACGGAATACGCGATTTGGAGTTTGTCGGGCCTTAATTATGGCCACATCCGGGGAACAGCACATTTTTGTTATATTTCTATTTCATATTAATGTTTTTTTTTTTCAAATATCTTTTAGGATTTATTTACACTATTTACATATTTATGAAAGTGTATGTATGAAATAGTGCCTGACTGACCCAAAAATCAATGCATATCAAATCTCTTTATTTAGGATACTGAGGTTTTGCAAATAGGTTCTTTAGGTAGCGTAAACCTAAGAAAGGAATTAAGGAATATCCATCCCTACGAGGTTAATATTGTAAAAAATTATTAATTTTATTATCATGGTATGATATCAAAATTCCTAAACACATTATAAAAACACTTACCTTCTTTATTTAATACGACGTTCGACCAAATATGTTACTCTGAAATGACATCCTTACCTGTAACAAAGGAAACATAAAATTAATTCCCTCTGCGAGTAAAACATTTGGCAAATCTGTACTGAGAAAATAATTCAAGGATGTTGTTTGTTTGTGTTACATTTAGAGAAAGGATCGTCGAACTGGCTGAAAATAGCCGCGGCGGGCGCGCGCGAAAATAAACGTCAACCAACGCGGCGCGTGCGCAGCTTGTGCGGAGCGCCTGCTGTCTGTTTGTTCCATTTTCAATATTTGAATTATTTTAGTCTTCTAACCGTTATTAAAATATAAATTAAATTTCAATAAGCGAAAACTGATAAATGGTGTACTATATAATTATATTGTAACAAACTTAGATATATAGCACTGTATGTTTTCCGAATAAAATAAAATAAAATAAAAATAAAATAACAACAAACTATAACTTAAAGGTGGAAGACCTGTAGTTCGATCGGGGAGGTACCACTGCCGCCCTCATAATCCGCCGTAAAGCATTACTTAAAATCAAGTGGTTTGCATGCTCGTTTGCCACTCTTCTCACTTAAAAAAAAATATATTATACCATCTTAACAATACGTAAGTTAAACCTTAATATTTTAAGTTAAAAGTACTTTAGTATTCAATAAAGTAGTAGTAATAGGTAGTTTAAAAAATATGTTTCCGCTTGGCTTTGGAACATTTTGTCCGTGGAATAAGAGTTCTTAAAAAATGTTGTTATATTCATATATAAAAAAGTTTTGAATATCAATAAAATGTGCCAAATCTTGGCAACGAAACAAAGAACAAGTTGTTTAACAGAAGAATTTCATTAGTGAATCAAATAAAAGATATTGAAAATAATTTATAAACATAGATTAAGCTGTAATAAATGATGTCAGTTAAGTAGCTTAAAATATTTGAAAAGACAGCAAAATAATTAACACTAACAATAACAACGTGAACTGATTTGAAGGGGCTTATAAATTTTACGACCGTAAATTTAAAAGCTGTTAAGTATAGAAGGTACAAAGTTATTAGACACTTGCCACAAAAATATCGAATGGCTCGTAAATCAAACGGTTGAATAACATCATCTTAAGTTACGAGGGGCTATTCGTGTTGCGATAGCGTCAACTTAGCGTCGCGCTCGTAAACTGACGGGCTCATAACACCGCATTGTTTGACAGACTTGGGTTATTGACGACTTGCGAATGGTTGCGACCGACGTCTTTGAAAACTAATCAAATTGACCGACTACAGACGATGGGCTGTGAGCGATTGTACGATGTATTTATGTTTATATATATTACCATACTGATCTATTTTAATTACAGTAACACGAAACAAAAACACGAATGGTTATTGCATGATTATTTCTTATGAATGTTTTAAATAATAAAAGGGTAAACTGTCCACCTGGTAATCCTGGTAATCTCGGTAAAACCTGGTAATCATAGCTCCTCCGTAACCTTATACAATCGGAGTCCCACTTAACGACAATCACATACGCTTTGCTACTGAGAATTAAGATGCTTTTTCCGTCGACTATTTTCTCCCGGTCAACGTTAGCAGACAGGGCGCTCAAAGCTGATGTACTGATTTTACATTATACCCTTGACATTCATTAAGTGTACGTAATCATTGAGATCGTTATGTAAGATTTCAGCATTTTTTTAATAACCCCTTTTTTATCGCTGTTCAGTTCCCTAAAGCCTTATGTTGATGTGTCTATGCGTAAGGCATTAGTGGAAACTTTGCTGATCTATGTATTTATGTAACTAAACTCTGTTATCTGTACAACAATTATTGTATGTTTCCCATATATAAAATAAATAAATAAAATAAACAAGTAAATGAAATAAAATATTTGAATTCGAATGCAAGTGTTCTCTTTGCCCTTGAAATAAAATAGCATTTCTGAAACTAATGTAAATTGTATACTATTTACATAGGGTTCAAATGTTACTCGCATGCGGTTCAACATGTCTGACGCCTGAAACGAATTCCGAACTGAAAATAAACTATGACAAGAGCGGTTTCGCTTGTTATCCTTTCCAATGAATGTGACTTTTGAAGTCGTGCATCTTTAGATGTGTTGACGATAATATTAGATAAAAAAAGTTGTTTCTGTTAGCCGCATGGTTTAGTTTTTATGGTCAAAGGGAATGAAAATAATCTGGATATGTATATTTTTGTTCAGAAACATGAAAAAATGTGTGAAAATTTTGTTTTTTGTCTCCTATTATCTTATTATATAGTGCATTTTCAACTAATATATCGCAGTGAACTTTTTTTACAATTGATGTTAGTTTAATTTTAATTAGGGTACAAATAAAAAAAGTTTTGTTGTAAAAGTTGTGGTTCTGAGTACATGAGAACTTATTGCTATTAGAAAATCTGGATAAACCCAAAATGTGAGATCCACGTGAACGGAGTTGCTGGCAGCAGCTGCAGTAGAATAACGAAGTAACTTGAACCCTTTCATGTCCCACAGTTGACTACGAGTTACCCATAACTAAGGAAGCCCTGGAGGATATTTCACCACGTTGTTCCGATTCGCGGCGAAGATAAGAGATAAGCGATTGACGGGGTAGTATCCGGGGTATATTTTCAAATCTGGGTTTTAATCTCAAAGTCCGATTTATTCTTAACCGACTGTCCAGACCGAGTTACCCGGAATGTATACCGATTTCGACTGTTGAAGTTAAACGTGTCCGTTAAAGAATTGAAACGAGCTTCAAATTTGCCACTAGCGGTAACCCATCATGTCCGACATAAGTGTATCCTAAAATGACCTGCATTAGTTGATAAACGTTAACTGGAATATCATTCAATTTAAAGCCCCAATATAAAATTTAATATAACATCCAACACCAACAAAGGATTCGTTTATAGAGTCGTAAACCAAGTTTAGTATGCTATTCACGATATAAAAGGGATACAATTAATTAGATAAGTTTGAATGTAGGGTGACCAGTCTCACTTAACGATAACGAAATACTGACTTTCTGAAGATCTTTATTTATGTGTCCAAAGGAGCAAACGAGAATGCAGGTCATCTGATGTTAAGTGGTCACTGCAGCCCATAGACGTCCACATATAACCTCCAATGGTACCCAAGTCGTATCTGAAGTCTTAAGTAAATGCATTGCTACTCCTGCGGAATAAGATAGTCGCCTCGCTTGTAAATATAGTTGGCAATTCCTCAAACGAAATACAGGAGTTGTTTCACGACGGATTATAGGGAGCGGTGGTATTTTTCCGGTCCAATAATTGTACCACCTGGCCAAGTTGAAGTATCGGTACGTGAAAAACAGTAAGTTAAAAAATTAAAAACCGCGTATTGAAAAATTAAACTCTTAAACTATGAAACTACACTGACGAACTTATAAACTGCATCAATGTTATTAAACACTGACTTATACGAATCAATGTCAATTTTTATCCTAATAACAGACGAATTTGAGACTACGAACATAACTTATTTCCGGCTATAATTTTATCTTTTACTCCAAGTCTAGTAATTTTCATTGATTTTAATCAAAACTTTGCAAACTTATCAAATCATCAAATATCAAATTTGATGCAGTTTATGAGTCCGTCATCCTACTAATCATAATTTGACAAAAGAAGTTGGTTGCAAACGACTTGATCGTCACATTAAATTCAATATAGCGTTTTCTACAAATCATAAAGTCATTAACCAAGTTTTTTTTATATGACTACGTATATATTTATACAGATATCTATAATCTATACAGATTCCCATCTGAAATTGTTATGTGCCAACTGTCATTATACATCGTCTATTAAATAAACAACATACACGTAAAATATTATAATTTGTTTAATACATATTCATAGTCGTTTTCAAAGGACTGCTGTAGTCATATAAAATACTTGGTTAATGACTTTATGACTTGTAGAGGACGCTATATTTGATTTAATGTGTCGAACATGTCGCTTTCAACCAAATTCATTTGTCAAAGTATGATTAGTAGGTTAGAAGTAATAAGTGAACAGAAGATAAATGTCGGTCAAAATCATAACCCTCCTTTTTGCTTCGCAATAACGCTTTCCCGGGGATACAACACTGCTGTGTAATTCAGGCCGCGACGCGCTTGCAGCTCCTACAGACCAGTGTTGTACGGACAAATTTGTATGGATTATGGGCAAACAAAAGTGCTGTTTTTACGTCGGCGCTACAACACTGTGGGCGGACATTACGTCTGTGTATTCGTAGATGATACATAGACGCTAAAAATACAATATTTCAGTAATTCGTCAGCGTATCTTCAGTCTAATCAAATAAGCTCCAGTTTAGGGTCGCCTCCCACAATACTGGCCCGATTATATATATCGGCGCCGCAATCAAAGAGTTAATTGATGATGAATAAATTCAATGATGCACTAGATGCATATTTTTTCCTGTTAATAAATAATTGTAGGTATGTTTAAACCTGCCGTTTTGTTTGCCATTTGTGTGTGATTACGTATAATTGTTATCGCTGATGAATAATTCAATTATCGGCCACTTATTGCTTGATTTCAAGGTTTTTTTAGTGTGTCAATTAATTTACACATTGTGACGAGTTATATGTAATGTGCAGTACTTTTTTAGATCTATTTCTCATGTACACTAATTCGCTTAAATGCTATTATTCGACAAATAAGGACGACTGAACCCATAGACATATACCACTCATAACTTCAATGGGACAACAACAACAACTGAACTCCTATCTGAAGTAATTATTCGCTACAGCCGACAAAGATCTACATTCAACTTCAAATAGAACTGTACTTCAAACTGAGGTCAACTGTAGATATTTCGCTACTCTTAATAAAATTGTCTCCCTTGCTAGTCTATTGGCAAACACACAGCTCAAACCGGCAGCTCTTAGAGTGGAGATCACTTTTAAGCAAATGGAGATTAGGATGGCGAGGGGCCGAGGTGGCGCGACAACTTGCGTTGTGCGGAAGCAATTTTGGATGGGTAGAAAACCTGACTCAGTGGCGCACATTGGGATGATGATGATAGCTCTAACCCAAGAATAAGAACTGCATCAGCATAGATTAAAAGGGGGGCGTTGGTGACTCTTTCCTGATTTTTTACGAACTATTAAATGTAATATATGTAAAAGAGCCAATCGCCCTAAGATATATAGTACTGCTGTCAATGTATACGTTATGTCCACTATCACAAAAGTTGATGGCGTGTGTACAATGGTATGTAAATACCCGCATAACACCAGCCAGGGCACGTGAGCCCTCATCGATAATAATTTGATTACAATGAATCACTTGCGAAACCCTTCAGGGCTTGATGAGTTTCATTTCCGTGCCCTACATTTATTTGTTTTTCTTTTTTATATGAGCCATGTTATTTTGTGAACAAATTTTATTTTATTACTAGTCAAGTTTCTCAAAAAAAAAAGATCTTTCATAAGTTTCAAATTACTGTATGTACTACTAATGTAGGTATTTTTTAAAAACTCTAATACTAAGACAACGCCTTAGTATCAAGGCTTTATTTTAATCACAATTAATTACAGATGGCATAATTATGTTTTATTGAGAAAAAAGAACAGTCTGCACGCCTTGCGTGCAAAGGGCTATTGTATTTTACTTTTTTTTAATAAGACAGATTTATGGCAGAATTAACATTTTTACTTCAATGGGAAGGTGAATACTACACGGAAGACTGTTTATCATTTGACTTCATCAACTTACTATGATCAGCCTGCACTATTCATATATAAATAATTTTGTTTCTACTACTATAGTATTGTTTAAGACAATTTCTTTAGACAAGGCTTTGATTATCTAGCAAATTACATACAGTAAAAAACAACGTCTAAAATTGACAAACTCCATTGACATTTTTTAATTATAAAAAAATGTTCACTGAATGATAATCATGTATGTTTCTTCAACATATGATTGTCCCACTGTTGCACACGAGTTTACTCTCAGAATGAAAAGTTTCATCTCAGGACCAAAGTCAGATTGGTAGACTTCGCCTAACTTAAGAATTGTTTACAGGCAAGTAGCTTTCCTCGTATATCATTCATTCTCAGAACAAATGGTAATCAACTTGAATATATTATAATGTGCATGATTTCAAAATTCAGTGCATACCAGGGATTTGAAGCCCTAACTCGCGAGATAACAAACGTAAATTTCAATACTAGCACTATTTTGATTGGTTTGATTGGTTCGACGCTGGATGAATGAATTAATGAACGAATTAATTTATTTATTTGTAAAAGTACGCGTACATTTTTGGTTGGATGGTATATCTTATCTACATTCCATCAAACTTTACCGGTAAAACCGGTGTACTTATAAAGTTATTCTTATAAAATACAAATTTAAATGTCAATTAATATAAAATTCAAAGAAATGTCATAATATACAATAAAATAAATGAATACGTGTTAACTGTTGCAAATATTAAAATAATAAGGGAGGAGCATAATACAGTGTTGATTAACATCAGACGCGGTGTCAAGGCCCGAAGCACGGCGCTAACAATCTGAAACGTTCCATTGTTAACGCATCTAGAATCTTGATTAAAAACATTTTTATCCTGTGACAACGATCCTTGCACAGCATCGGACGTTTCATTTCACACTACAATATTATAAGACAGACAATTCTAAGTCTTAACGCTTTCAAACAACAAGATCCAAGATATTTAACTATTTACTGAAATGTTATAAGGCAGTCAATTTTAAGACTCAACGTTTTCAATACTCCTAGCTAGTAACTAGGATTCCGTGTCACAGGTGTCATGATAGAAATACAACTACACAAAAACAGACACCTACGACAGAAACCTTAATTCATAAGAGATTTCCGTAAATTGTCAGAGATACTTTTTTTATAGTAGCCGCTTTTTGTTTTTCTCATTTTTTCTATTTATATATTATATGTTTTAGAGTATTTTTTTATATTTCAAATAGTAATTATTTAAATAGGTTAATTAATTATGCACGTAACTACAAATAACTTATTATTGGTAAAATTATAATATTTTCAATTATATACATGCATATGTATTACGAGTATGACGATTGGAAATAATTATTTAATTAAACTAAAACGAATCAATCCAGAATGAAAAGTATACACACTTTATACATATCTCATTTTTGTTGTGATGGCTATAATTACATTTTCTTAATATACAATAGGAATGTTAGGATTTTTTCCTCATAATATAACCGTAACAGATTTAATGATACAGATGTTGTTTCAAATGTTTTAAATTAAAATACATGTTCAACATCATATGTAAAAATTACATTTTTATGCGGTTTATATCAATTTGGTAACCTACGTTACATGTTACGATGTTTCTTTATAATATGGCCTTTTTATTACACAGATACCGTTATTTTAAATGTGGCAATCCATTTGACAATACATAGCAAAAGTGTTATTTTTATGCAAAGTCCTAACAATTCCTTTATGTCCCGGAATTATGGTGAGCCTGTCCCCTTATATACACATCCGTCGTTCGCGTGCCCCCGAGAACACCATTCTAATTACACGCAAAAGTATTGTTTGCTTACAATTTATTCTCAGGTCATTCTAACCAGCTGTTTACTTAAATACCATTTAATTGGCCTGTTCGAGCGCTAAATTAAAGACAAAAATAACTACGTTACATTGAACTTCGTTAACTATTCCTAGTTGACTTTTGATCCAATTTCAAAAATTAAGTACACAATGCTGTTGTATTTTGTTTCTTTTTTTGTGTATTGTATATATTTTTATGTTTATTATTTTACAACATCAACATTCACTAACCTATTTGGATTTTTTACATGCATGTAAGGGTATATTTCCCATTTAGTTCCACTTAAATTTGAAAATAAATTTACAACTTTGAGGGCAGAAAAATTGGCAACGAAATATTATATTGGCATTAAGATTAAATTAGAATTAAAGATGTCTCGTTTTTTTAATTGACTATTTTTAATTTATTTATGCATATACATTATGATAATGATTCAATCTTTGATTATGGAACAGCAAACAACAATGCCAGTTTTAATAGGAAAAATACAGTAAATTACACGCTCGCTTCTTACTACCTAATTCTAGCACAATCGTTATAAAAACAAGGGTTAGGATTATCTCCATTTAATACCGTTTAGGATTGAAAAGAAATAGTTTTAAGGTGGGAGAACTATAGTTCGCCTGGGAGGTACCACCGCCGCCCTCATAATCCGCCGTAAAGCATTACTTGTGTTTCGGTTGTGTGTACCGATCGGTGATGTGCGGTTGCCGGCTACACTTTGAAGCGGGGCGACCTTAATCTCAATCCTCAGGAGTAGCAACGCATCTACGTTCGAGCTCAGATAGGATTTCGGTCGTGTTTGTGGTTGTATGTGGATGTCTATGGGTTGCAACTACTTAGCATCAGGTGTGCTCGTTTGCTACTCTTTTCACATAAAAAAAGTTAATGTATTAAAAAAAGAAGAAGCATTCCTGCAATTTATAGCTTAGTAACTTTGTATAGTTCGCTTGTATATTTATTCATGTTGTCGGAATTCATTATCCAACAAAAAAATACAATTCGACCGCTGGTTTTGTAATTTTTCTTGTTAACACCCACAATAAATTGTATTTGAAGATACATAACTTGATTTTTTTGATTAGTCGTAAACATGTTATTACTTATGTACATTGTTTTCTCAGGCTTCTGTGTATAAGCTCAGGTCACTCACCTCTCTAAACTATACACGATAAAAACATACTAATGTAATAAACAATAATTCAATTTTTTTTTATTGCGAAAGAGTAAGAAACGGGCATGCAGGCCACCTGATGTTAAGTGGTCCTTGCAGCCCATGGACAACTACGTCCAATCTCAAATAGAACAGAAGTTCTATTTATGGATGGATACAGATGCGTTCCTACTCTTGAGGACTAAGATGGTCGCCACCAACAATGTGTATCCGGCAACCACACCTCCCTAACCGAAACAGAATACATGAAGGACATGTTGCTTGACGGCGGGTTATGAGGGTGGCGGTGGTGCCCCAGGCGAGCTCTAACGGTTCTACCACCTTTAAAATCACATCTGTGAGCATAAACCTCAATCCCTACCTTTTCCAACCTGCTATATCTATACATCCTCCACATAATGGTTCACGACACGTAACGGCGTTAAAGATGCCTAACAGCCTTCCGGCCTTAACGTGAAGGCAAACTTTTTCACAGCCCTGAAATTACAAAACACACAACCCCGATGTAGGTCACACGCGAATACGAGTACCGAGAGCGTACTTTGAACAATTATGAGAATATTTCGGTACATTATGTTGTATTTTCTATTTTTCTTCAACCGACTTCAAATGAAAAGTATTGAAAAAAAACTTCAAAAATAAGGAACTTATAATATAAAGATGATATATAAAGAAGAAATAATGATCTGTGTGTATAAAAGCAAAAAATGACTATTTTGAAGTCACAATTTCTACACAACTATATGAAGTATGTACTTGAAATTTGGCAAACAGTTTGCAGGGGGTACTTTTTATGTAAGAAGAGTAGCAAACGAGCATGCAAACCACCTGATGTTGAGTAGTCGCAGCCCATACACATACACATATATATAACCATAAACACGACCGTAATCCTGTTTGAGCTCGAACGAACTTTGCTACTCTTGAGGACTAAGATGGTCGCCTCGCTTCAGAGTGTACCCGGCAACCGCACCTGTCCAACTGAAACACAAGTAATGCTTTACGGCGGATTATGAGGGCGGCGTTCTCACACCTTCAGAATGTCGGGGTATGTCTACCCTTTAGAAAGAGATATTAACAAAATCATCTCATAACGAGTAAAATGGTATGAATGAACTTTGTATGCGAATTTGATTTTTAACTTGTAATGATTTAGGACCATTCCAAATGAAAATCAAATCAAAGTTATGTTAAATTACCTGTTATAATTAAAAGTGTTTAAGTATCATTTTGTCTTCGTATCCCCTGTCACAGGGAAATAATTAATATATATAGAACAATATATAGATAGATATATATATAATCATAACTTTATATACAGCAGCGAACATCTAAAAATAACTCCATGTGTTTTTTACCCTTCTAACCCAGAAGATATATACAAAGTGGGACTTAAAGCGTATCCCATTGTATTGTGGCTTAGGGACGTTACGATTTATTAGAAAAACATGGTTTTTAGTAAGAGTGTGTTTGTTACTCTTTGAATCTAGGAAACATATATAGGGAGTGGCGTAAAGTACAGTCAATCTATCATCTATAGATTAGATGCGACTGGTCAAAAAATCATAATTAGTATTCAGTATAAGTGTCATCAAAAAATTTTAATTAGTATTCAGTATAAGTGTCATCAAAAAATTTTAATT
>DWON01003430.1:0-18059 GCA_018251015.1 Phocides pigmalion okeechobee
GATGTCTATGGACTGCGACTACTTAACATCAGGTGGTTTGCATGCTCGTTTGCTACTCTTCTCACATAAAAAAAAACAATTGGTGTACTCCACACTTGTTTCGAGTACGAAAACAAAAGTTAATTAAAAAATCTCTTACTAGCAGCGCTAATAGTACCTAAGCGGAATTTTGAAATTCATTGACTACAAATGTTTGAAAACAAAACTGTCACACTTTTTACAAGTTATACTTTTGCATAGATAGGTCAATAGTTTTATGGTTTCTTTCAAATTGAACAACTATGGTTCTCTTGATACAAGATTACAAATTACGACACTCAGATTGCTTTGTTTTCTTGTAATCCGTTCAATGCTAGGTACCTTCAACGGTATCTTATATAACATTCAATTCGAACTTAAAAAATAGGTAAACTCATTTTTTTCTGTATATAACTCTTATCTCTCAATGTTCCTCTCTATTGTCTCTTTCTCTACCTTGAAATTGTTCAAGAGAGTTTCACTAAGCGATCATGACGACCTTCCTAAAATGGAAAATTTTAATTTATTACATACATATGTTACATGAAATATGATAAATTATTTATAATAAAAACCTAATCTAAACAATCTGGTTGAAGTCTGAGCTCATGCAGTATAGTGACAATAACGCTGACTACATCCCCGTGTTAAATAGTAATGATAATTCATAGATATGAACTAGCCCACTTGTCACCAGCAGCGTCAACCAAATTTGGAACTAGTTTGCCCAACATCCGTAATAACAAACTATAGACGTCTACAAAACCTAAGGCTACAAAATAATTTTGTTCTCAATAAATGGATCAAGTGCTTTCCCGTAATGTGGTGACAGACTGACAGAGAGACAGACAAAAAAAAGTGATTTGGCATCCGTACAGATTATAGTGACAGTTACAATAAAATTTATGTAAAAATATTAAATTCACAACATGGCTCCGATTGTATTTTAATTAATATACGTACCTATAGATATAAATATTAATAATATCGATAATATTAGAGACACGGAAGTTAAAGCTTGATCTAAGATGAGTGAAAGAGAAAATCTATGGTCATAGTATTTAACTAATAAAAATAAAATTGCGGCTACTTTACGTACTAGCATTAATAAATTGTAAATTTATTAAACACATTAAGAAATTTTATACGCAAATTGAAGTCATGTGCCTATCGTATATTAAATTTATGTTACATAGACCTTATGCAAATTTTATGTCACATCTTATACTGCAAAATGTGGTAGCTGCCTTTATAGGATCATTTCAGTGTGTTAAATGATCGCAGATGAGTTTCCTAGATATTAAACAGGTAGTTAATATTGAAAGTGTTAATTAGTAACATACCTTAATGTATTTTATGGTTAAATAAAATGTATTGAAGGTAACCTGCAATGATGTAGGTATTCTGGGATCAACACGACCTAACGGTCAAATAGCTCCCTAATTTTGTTGAGTCAAACAAACAAAGGAAACGTAATAAATAACAGTTACAACTCGAAAAGCAATATGTCAGCGTCGTCCGACGCCATTAGCGACGCCATATTTGATCTAACACAATGCTATGCGCGTACGCAGGTCGGGGCGCAGTTCGGACAAATTAGTAGCCAATCCATCAAATGGTTGTGAAAAATTGGTGTTAAATTATTTTTTTATACGCCGCAGCGAATTCTATGACCTCGTAACGAGTTTGATTTGTGTGTCCGATAAATAACAACTCTCCGGTTATTATCAGTTACGAATGTTACGATGCGGTTATGATCGCTTCGAAAATTGAATTGCTCGGCATTGGAAATTGAAGGTACCTACAGTTAAATACTCACGGATTACCTTACTATACCAGAATACTTCATGGTGTAATTGTGTCGTGTAAGTACTCAATTATGAAATATTTATCAGTTAAATAACAGTAGGAAAATATTTTACGAAACCATTTTGTTATATAGGTAGGTATGTATTCGATTAAAGGCTCATAGATTAAGCTACAAAACCAAATTATTTTCCGGTACAATTATATATATATATTGTGTAAATATTTCCTATGTACAAGAAAAAATAAAATATCTAACCTAGCGTAGGTACCTATTTCAAGAAAATTTGATAAAAAAATTGTTTCAAAAGAATGTGCTTGCAATGCATTTAAGTAATGTTTTAATAGAGTGTAGTTATTGTTTCAAAGGGATGTTGTTGTGACAATATTACAGTAGGTCTTGGTACATTTTAATTTTACTTTATGATAAGGAAGGTATTTTTTCATGTAAAAAGAGTAGCAAACGAGCATACAAGCCATCTGATGTTAGTTAGTCGCAGCCCATATAAATACACGTACAAACACAAATACTATCGAAGTTCTATCTGAGCTCCAACGTAGATACGTTGCTACTCCTGAGGGCTAAGGTGGACGCCACGCTTCAAAGTATAGTCGGCAACCGCACCTCTCCAACCAAAACACAAGTAATGCTTTACGGCGGATTATCACGATGGCGGTGATACCTCCCCGATCGAACTATGGTTCTCCCTTTAAAACATATATTATTGAACCAGTAAAGTCAAACTGAAATGGGAAACACATGAAAATCTTATTAAATTGAGGCAGTATTAAGGCGAAAGGTACCCACTCAGGCTCTGACCGCACAATACTAATGAACCGCAATTCCCTAGCTCTAATATGCATGCACATATTTGACATGAGAGTAAGGAATGAGTATTCATTACGACTAAGTATCAATCATTGCTTCGCTTAACGCTTTAGGACTCATTACGCCTTACTCGTTATTAGTACATGGATTTCAAGACATTGTTTGCAATGAATTCAACGTGAAATACAACAGAAATAGTTAAAAGGTATTATGCATGTCAGTTAATTTATGTGCTTTTAATTACCGTTACTTAAATATCATAAATAGAAAGAAAAATTCTAAAAAGGTTAACCCGTTGGAAAACCATTATGCGACAGTAAGACACGTAAAACGTATAATACGTCTCTTTGTATGGGATTAATATTCTTAATCAGTTTTTACAAACAAATTTTTAGATATTATGTATCTAATGTATATAATCTAATTTAAAAGCAAACCACTTGTAATCATGTACCTATTACTGCAGGAAAAATGTTGACATGCTCTATGTTTGAAGATTTTTTCAGTAATAGGTAATCTAAGGTATACATTATCAAAATATCTATGCAATTTTATAACTAACAACATCCAAGAATAAAAAAAAGATAATAATGAAATAAAAGTGTTTTAATAGTCGTACTAAAACAATAGTAAATGTACTTTTACAATAAGTATCATAGACATGTTTACCATAGACGAATGGATAAGTGATTTTGAAACGGACAACCAATGTACATGACCAGCACAGAAAAAAGTCGACCATAATCTAATAGCACCCGTACACTCACAGCAGACGCGAGCCGCAATTTTTATAAATTTCCATCTTCTCAGATAATATCACAATGCGACCGGTAGGTGGTGCCGCCGCTACGTGACCACAGATCGTGACCTGCACAGATTGCGCGCGTGTGCGGTGGCTTCCTTTATTTATACTCTGTTTTGTGTATTATCTGTCAATGTGCCTAACCCGAAGTATATAGGGATGTTCAAATAAGCGATCATGATGACCGTGCTCAAATGACATCCTATTTCATAATACGTAAAAAAAAATTGACCATAATCAATGGAAATTTTAAGATATTCTACTTGAGGTTTATTGTTATACAATCACAGCTTATTTTTTGTTTTTTCTTTTTAAGTAAAATCGTAAAATTTGTAATATTTAAAATTTCTTGCAAGAGTATATAATTTATTCATATTTATATATTCCAATTTTGCCATATTGTAAATATACTTAAGAGTGCAAACAAAGAAAATCGACATAAACCATCTAGTTAAACAACAAGAAACGCAATTCATGCGAATGACCACAAAAACTGTTGCAAATGAGCTTAATCGCAAAATAAATAAAACAGTGGCGAACAAGTTGTCACATAATATCGTTGTTTGACACTAATGACTAATGACGTGTGAGCATACAAAATCGCACAATGAGATGAGACGCAAGAAATATGCAAGAAACGAAGCACGCGCATCGCACAAGCGAGACGCACCGTGGCGGATCGAACGATTGTGATGGAAAAATCGCACGAGTTAGACATTGCTTAGCAATACACGCTTAATATACATAATATCTTGTATAGCCACGTCATTATATAAATTTAAAAGTTAAAAGGTGGGAGAACTATAGGGGAGGTACCACCACCTCCCTCATAATCCGCCGTAAAGCATTACTTGTGTTTCAGTTAGAGAGGCGCGGTTGCCGGCTACACTTTGAAGCGAGACGACCATCTTAGTCCACAGGAGTAGCAACGTATCTACGTTCGAGCTCAGATACTATTTCGGTCGTGTCTGTGGTTGAACGTGGATGTCTATGGACTGTGACTACTTAACATCACGTGGTTTGCATGCTCGTTTGCTCTTAGCACATAAAAAAGTAATTCGTGCATTTCGGTAAAACAGTTCAATTTCTGGCACTTACACACGTGGTCACTTTTCTAATCCTCGGAAGTAGCATCAGCTAACATTGATTTTAATTGGAACTCCTCTTTTATGGAGTATGTTATAAAAGGCGATAATAAACACCATCGAGTAAACTTTATTTGCTGTACAAAATTTATAAAAATAGTAACGTAGATTATGATAAAATGAGATAAGAGTGAAGAAAAAGAACACGGGTCAAGACACGCCCGTTGTGCCTTGACAACTTCAACAACTGCAGTGAAAAAAACGCATAAATAAGGAATTTATTTAAGAATAACACACGTAAAATTCATGTTCTGTCATATAACAAAACACTCAATAAGTTTATTAACATAATTGATGATCGAGTATAGTATACGGTAAGCGATCTGAGTCTGCACCCCGTCAACCACCCAAGAGGGGGACGCATCCGATGAAGGCTTAGAGACCCCTAAGGTCAAAGCCAAACCCTAGGTGATGTTTAGTGGGTAGGCACGTAGGTTACTCGTGATTCCCACATAACCACTGCGGACGGCCGCAGTGGTATGCATGAGCATTCACCAGGTCCCTTCCGCATCGAGGGTCGCCCCTTTTCCACGTTTGTCTGGGCCCAAAAAAGGCGATTTGAGCCTTAAAAAATAACGTACCTACATGTGTTGCGACATATCAGATACATAGCTTATTGAATCGAACGATTATCTTTAGAAAAAATAATACGAGGAAGAACGGCCGTCCAATAAACATTTTCTAAAGTATTAAGCTACAAGTCATTTAAGTGAGTGTAATTAAGGACACTTTTAAAACTAAAACTCAGCCTAATTCAACCTATGTATAGAGTATACGAGTGGTAACGGTGTCATTATTTTGAAATCATTATGAATTGGTTGCTTTTTTCTGCATTATAATCACAATATAAATGAATAAAAACATTCATTAGTTACTTCCGAAGAAACAGAAAATTATAGGGTTACATTATAAATAAATTGAAATACGTATGCACCATATGTTCGTATCTTTGTGGGTGTGAACAACAATAAGTAGCATCTTCTGGACAGTACAGATCCAACACAAAAGCAACTGAATGCGATGTAATTAAAAGGGCCGAGCCAAACACGATCAATCTCAACTCCATCTCCCCACTTAAAGTCAAAATAATAGATGGCCAACTCTAATGTCACTTTTTTCCCAACAGCCGACGTACAGCGTACACGACGGAATTGACAGGTCATCAGCGACGGCGCAGGCGCACGGTGACGATGCTCTTTCTTTTCACCCGATAGTACCAACCAAAAGAAATCAACCAAACAATACTTCTCGCAAATGTATTCCTTATTCAGTAGCTACTAGAGGCGCTTAACCTGTGCATGGACGCGCGTTTAAGCCTTTTGTCCTCGAATAAAAGTGCCTCCCGTTCGGTTCTTTTTTCCAAAGATAATCTTCGGCGGCCGAGGCGTGAAGGCCGAGTGCCACACAACATGGCGTCGACAGGTTTCTTCCCGCTTTTTTACTTCTTTGTTCCTTTCCATTATTGTCTATAGACGTTTCGTTCCCGCCGTTCGATTTTGGAATAAGTTCTTTTTTATTTTTATTTTGCATTATTAAAACTAGCGCTTTGTTTTTGTTTTTGTCGATTCTTATTTACATACACGGCGGCTAAAAAGAAATCCATCTACTCTGGTTCACACCGAACGGTGATGGAGCACTTTATAGCCAATCTTAGTTCTTAGAAAAGGTTTTAATGTAAATGCACCTCATCAAAAGATAGTTAACCATTCATGTTATTGAATCGTTTGCATTTCGCAGAAAATAATGATTTAGTGGCCATAAAATTTTGGAACAATAAACCGTGGTCCAAATCGGTAGCCTGAGAACTTTTGCAGTTTATTTCGATCACTTAAAAATATTTCAAGCGCTACCTCAACTCGTTTCCAGTAATTATTCATTTGATACTTTCGGGGTAGAAAACAAAAATATAGAACTTTTTCATACAATATATGTGTTTAGGAGTTTCATTCACCACCTCGCCTTCAATGGTCACTTTACGGACAAATGAGATTTTATTCATTTTCAAAAATAATTCTGTTTACAATTTACTATAAATTTTGATTTTGAAAATTTTGATTACGAGTTTGTTAAAGTCATTTCATTTATGTTTATCTTAGGAAGGAGAAAATATAGCAACAAGATCAAGTTTCTTTTAGTTTATTTGCCGTTACAAAGCACGGAAGGTTCTTATCTCCAATATCTTGAATAGCTGTAGCTAACTAAAAACAATTTTAATACCGGATCGGTCTATTAGAAATTACCAGTTTCGCTTCACTCTTGACTCAAATTACCAAATCTCATAAAACTACTGGAGAACTAAGAATTTTGCAATCGACGCCTCTATTGTAAATTTAACCTTATTATGTGGCATTTGAGTTCTATTTCCATTGTTTACGTGAACAACATACAATATTTACCTTCTACGCCAACCAATTATGTCTTCTAGGGAAGGCAGGCTAATTTGAACCTTCGATGATTATTATAAAGCAGTCTACAGATTGGCGGTTCGTTAGTGAGGAAGCGGAATGAAATGAGGCGTTGCGGGTTCGATTCCCGATTCAGGCTATTAAAGTGTTAAGGTTAACTTGAATAACGCCACGCTCGGTTTGTTAGCATATGTTTTGTGAATGAAAGGGGCATTTTGACCGAACAAGCGTTGAATTGAGTGTGTTTGTACTGATATGAGTTATGGCTGTTCTGAGAAGCATAGCGTGGTTTGTTGACCTTTGGATCATTAAGTGTGGCTTATATTTATTGTTATTGTCGTCCCACAGATGGGCATGAATCCGAAAATGGGCTTAGAAACGTAATTACAACCTCATAAAACAACGTTTTTCAAATATGACATGTTGATCTGCGGTCCCCATAACGGATGCATACGATGGATTCTGGGTTCCAATCCCGATCAAATTCTAAATCCAATATATGCATGTTGAATTTAGATTTATTTTTTGGGTCTGGGTCTTTTAATACACAACTTTTTGCACGTGCATGGCACCCAAACATATTAAATCTAGTATAGGGCTGTGGGCGTAGAAAGAGTATTTGTCTAATGATTTAGCCATTACACATAATCTTTACCTTATTACAGCGACCGCAGTGGTAACGTAAGGTGGATTCATAAATAACGTCCATTGGATCCTACGATCTTAGGGGGTCCAATTATACTGGATCTCCCGTCGTGCTAGCTTGCAACTCTAATGTGTGATTCACACATTGTCAGTTCGACTTGTAGATACCTAATAGACTTATTTAAGCAATGATAGTCTTGAAGCATGGTTCCAGCTTATTACTTTGGACGCTTTAAATTCATGGCGCCATTTTTTGGAAATTTGCACTCTAAAATAATCTCAAAAGTATCTGAAAATTTCTAATCCGCTCTTTTCTATCGTGGTAAACATTGACCTAGCTATCATAATTTTCAGATGAGACGGATGCTCAAAAAGTTTTATGTAAAAAAAATATGTGTGTATTATAGTATAGACAGTTCGCATATGATTCAAACTATAAATACTTACCAAATATATGTTAGTTTATCTCCCGGTATATTTACGTGAAATGCTTATGTTGCAGTTATAAATTAATAATAAATAATATAGCGTTGCGTTTAATGAAAGAATTGGGACCCTTTTACTCTACAAATAACATCATCTTTAATAAGCAACACCAAAAAATAAAAACTAGTAACATTTCATAAAAAGAACAAAAAAATGTTTCTACAATCGTACCATAGACTATGACGTTTTAAAAAAACAATTCAAACGCGAAAGTTGATTCCATTCCCGACTTCCATTTCAATTCTTTTTTCAAATAGCAGCATGGGAAAATGTCATCGCAGAGGCGTTCGAAAACGACCTCTGAACCCTAAGCATACTTGCTTGGGGGAGGGGGCTGTCGGGGGGAGATAAGGAAATAATATTTCCTTTCCTTGCCTACTCCCAAGCCACCCGATGTTCTGACGTATCTACGTACCTACAGATACAGATATATTGTGGAAATATTTGTGACGTAGGTACTTATTGTCGTAGGAATATTTCATAACGTACAATTCGATTTTTAATATACATTTTAATAACAAAACCATTCAAGTTTTGTTTAGTAACAGACACAATGTCATAAACTCGCAACAAAATTGAGAGTTGAATAGAGTTATAAAGTATTGTTAAAATGGGTTACACGAGTTCTGGTTAGATGAAAATTCAAATAGATCCAAGGCCATCGGTACTCGAAATCTAATTTAAAAGGTCGTTGCAGCATTGGACACGATTTTTAAAGCGCCACCTTTAATGAAATTTTCGTAATAACAGGTCGAAAATGATTTTAACGAACTTTCAGGGCTTATATGAATGAGCAGAAACTACAAATACCTACTGACCACCCGTCAATTTCACGCCATTTACCATTGCACAATGCTCAGAAAAAAGAAAAATGCACTCCTTTGTGACATGTAAGCATTTATGGCAAGGGATTGTTATAAAAGTCGTTTAAAACAATACTTTCCGATGTACTTGGCTGTACGCATATTTGTTAACTCAAAAACCTGTACTAGGATTTGTTTTGTTTAAAATTAACGGCAAATTACTGACCTTTCGGAAACTATGGTTAATAACTTTAATTGAAATAAGTGAAGTAATCTTTAAGATTGCAATTACGTTTTGGTTATAAAAAATGTAAATATTATAGATAAGGTATAAATATCGTAATAGATGAGACCGCAATTTGTCAATCATAATTACAGGTGAACCCTCAAAAACCCAAACCGTCCAAATTACGCTAAACGTCGAACTTAACCCTCGAAACGTCGCCGACAATTACAGTTAATAAATAATAATTTTGATAATAGGCGTATAAAAAAGTTGTCGAGTGTCCCACTATTGATTGAACTACCTCACGTCCCCGGGGCAATAAGCATTAAGGGGTTTTAGGTGGAGAACAGTAGAAAATGGAAGGTCAAAAAGATTGGTTGTGTTTAAAAACGCCGCGCACATCCCGTAATGGCGAGCGGCAATCGCAGCACTAGCGATTATACCGATTACTGTCGATAACTTGTATCGACACCGGCTATTTGGTTAGTCGCTCGATTATCGATAATTTGCCCTCGGGGTACGCTCCTGACGCTGTAAATCGCCCACCGATTAGCTTTTTTCCTCAGTGTTTTTGTTTGTGTCTACGTGTTTGTGGAGTTTACGGCACACCTGATGTACACTTCCGTTATGTTGTACCATCATTTTCTACTCGTATTCTTGCACGATTTTTTATAATACTGATGTAGGAAAAATGCAACCAACCGACGGTTAAGTAGACATTGTATTAAGTATCTATACAGATTATTCAACATAAAATTTTCATAATAGTAAAAATTAAGGAGCAAGTTGATTACAGGAATGCAGAGAAATGAAAATGTTTGTTCTAATATCTATCTATTAACATTTTTGAAACTTTATGTATTTTATCATAAGAGTATTTATTTAAATATGGCGTCTGCATGTCAATAAGGAAAGAGGGAGTTGTTATGGTTGATACCGACATAAGAACTGATAAATATCCAATTTAAATATTTGGTTTTTATGTAAATGCGGGTACACAATTTATGCATCATTTTGATACATACTACAGACGAGTCTGTTACTTGTTTGTAGTTAATAAAATTATTTTGCGGCCAGAATTGTGTCATTTTAATTTAATTTGTATTACTAAATATACAAAAATTCGCCATGCAATCACTCATTTAACCCATATTAAATACACATATGTACATAAAACAAATTATAACGTATTCAACTAAATATGTTATCTTAACACTGGGATAAATCAAGGAAATCCGTAACAGAAAATAAAGGTTAAAATTTCAATGTTCCCTAATACTATGGAACTTATACACACGTATACACAGATATACATACATATATTTATCGAGTATACCTATGCCCAATGTCAGCTCATTGTTACACCATATCATCGTAAAACATAGTCACGTAAGAAGTATTAAAAATGTACTGTTCATAAGATTTTGCAGTACAAGTAACATTTTTCTTTTCTTATCAAATTAACAAAAATCTGTAGGATATACCGTTACGGCACATCACTGCATGGTTTATAGCCTATAATTCTATTCCACCAGTCCATATAAAATAGAAACTCTGGACTCGCGAGCTTTCAAAAACGCTGCATTAAAACATCATAAAACTCAAACATAAACGTTTACTGCAGCCATTTTACGAGCACGCTACCTATCGATCGTTTTAACGATAAATAAAAATTAATGGTTGGACATAGGACGGAATCGCAGTGGCTCGCACGGCCGTCGAGCGAGATCTCCTCGAAACCAATAAGAACTCGAAAACATAAATTGCACTTGCAAACCCCATTAAAAACAAACCATTACTCTTTTCATCACTTTAATTTTTTTACTACCTATTTATATCTTGTTCTCGGGGAGCTTTCTAATCAGCGCTGTTTGTAGAACAGTAATAATAATATTTAAGATTCAAAATAGAGCGTTCCTGCCAGTCTTATTAACTCGATCGGTCTGTCGGATGCAGGATCGCGAATAATGGCCCCCTCGATCCACCCGGGGGTGGGAGACGGCAGCGAAATAGGATTCTATCGGTCTCTTCCATTCCACGCTGTTCGAGGCTTCTCTACGTGACTGTATATAGCTATAATACTACTACTGTTTGCACGCTCTCGCCGTTATCACTACGGAATAGGGATTAAATTGCCTAGCGCCGACGCTTCGCAGTGTGGTCGTGAAGTTTTGTTTACGTCTGTAATTTCGCGTTTTATACTTTTTGTGCTCAGTTGACATTCGTTTGTCGGAGTTCGTAAATACTTTTACTCAAATCGTAGGTTTTTTGAGAGAACTTATTTAGAACGCTCCGCATACCAGCTATTCCTTGTTTGGTTGAGAATACAACTATACGAGGCCTGAAGAATACTTAACCACGTTGGGCCAGTGGATATTGCTTTGTGACTGTCAGGATATCCGGAAAAACAATTTAAATTCCATTAAAATAATCTCATTTCCATGGTTAATTTTTCCACAGATTTAGCATTGTTTTTTATTTTGCTATTTATTCGATACTATTTCAAATAAATTGAAATCTTAAAAGTGCAAGAATTCAGCTTCCCAATTGTAAAAAATAAAATTATGTCGGAGCAGCAGACTTGACGCAAACGTATTAGTTTATAGCGTAGTAACGCTTGGTACAAAGTACAGAATCATAACCGTCTTGCAATAATTTATGAAATATAATATAGCATTAAAAGCTTACTCTATCTAGAGATCCTGTTTTATACGATAATTCTAACGCCAGTAAAATAATGCAATGTTAAATAAAGTCGATAACACTTAGCGATATAAAGTTATCACTTATTTTATTAATAATCGAACATTTTAATCCTTTATACTATATATCACGGACATAACAACCGATTTAAGGTTAGTTAGTTTAAATACTATATAAATACGTACACATTCGTACAAATAATATATTGAAATATGAGTAGGTATACATATATTATTTGTATATAGCCCATACAAAAACGCTGATTTATAGAAGCGGCATGACTTATTTATATGTAATTTTAATGAACACATATTCACATACAATTCTTAGATAAAACGAAACATTGTAGGGGTCGTAGATAAACCGTGAATTTTTGACTAAATGAATTCTTTAAAGAAGATTTTTGTTCATACTAGAAATATGACTTAGTAATCATATTGATTTAGATAATGTTTACGAGACTCTAATTTAGATACTGTGTACTTGTAACTATCAATAAGCCAAAATGGTAACTGATAACTTTTACGTAGCGAACTTTATAAGGGAGATACTTTCAAAACATTACATAGAAAGGGCCGTTCCGAAAAGTACTGAAAGGATAATTATCTGCGGATCAAATCAAAATAAAATAGTGTAAGATATGCGTTTCAAATTAATATTTTTATACTATTTATTGCTAGTCAAGTTCGTAAGGCGCATTCACCTCGCTGCTTAACACTTAGACTGCGGCGAGCATGTATTAGATCGAGTCAGTATTGCGGGAGGCAGCCCTAACTGGAGCTTTTTTCTCTAGACTGAAGATATGCCGATAATTCCAATAATCCATACAAATTTGTCGGCACAAGACAGGTGTATAAGACCCGCAAGCGCGTCGTGCCGAGAATTACACAGCAGTGTTGTAGCCGCAGGAAAAGTGTTAAAAAGCGTAAACCCTACGTACGTAAGCGTACGTAACGACGTCAGAACCGTCGGAAATACGATGGATGATCATCAATGACAAATTACACGTACGCTGCGATGCATCCATGTTTTCCAGAATACGTTAAAAGTCGGTCCCGTATTGTCGGAGGCTGAATGGTAGCTACCAACAACACCTTTCCAACCAAACCTTAAGGGTTGCTTCAACGCAGATTATGAATGGTGGTACCTCTCCGGTCAAACTATATTTTATCACCTATTAACGATACATATACATGATACCCACGACAATATCTTAGAATGCGAAAATGATGTAGAAAGTTATTTGTTTATTTATTATTTATCCGCACTCAAAATTTTGATCTTATTACAATTATCTTAAGGCGATAGACCGTGTACATTTCAAAGAAAAATATTTAGGGTCCCGTATCGGTTGCAACCAACAACAGCCTGGGGCGGGCCGCAATGTTTAGAGAGAGGGTAGAGCTACGCAACATAAGCAGTTATGGCATTAATGCCGCATAAATATACTTTTATTTAACAGTCGTTTTATATTTTTTATGTTAGAAGGGAAACAAACGGAGTGTAGGCTATCTGATGTTAAGCGGTCGCTGCAACCCATGGATGTTCCAGGAAACTTAAACAGAGCTGAAATCCCGTCTAATGTCGTATGTCGACGCGTTCATCCTGAGGAAGCAATACGGTCGCGTAGCTTCTAACCACACGTCGTGAACTAAATCAAGAATTGCTTCACGACGGATTGTGGGATTAGATGTAGTACCTTCTAGTGCAAAATGTAGTTCTCCCACATATCACTTAATGATTGAATATTTACGTTTAATTTAAATTAATATGTCGTCAAAAGCACTTCTTTTAAAGTTTTATTCATTTTTTGTATGCTAAAAATATATTTTCTGTAAACGAATGTACGTTTCACAATATTTATTAAAATTTACATATTCAGTACATCAATAATTCAGTATCAGTTGAGACAAATCAAAGGAAACCATTATATAAATAGAAATAGCCACACTTTTCTAAATATCATATAAATTTATATGTGAATTATTAAGTATGTCTTTTAATTGATTGTCAAAAAGAGTAGGCTATTTATTATTACATATCGCAGTTTTTTTTAATTATTCGGTAACTATAGTTCAAAAAATCAAGTTACTAGATGATACTTCACCCCATCGTTCCTACTGTGGATCCCTATAAGGGACAGAGTATAAATCAACGCATTCAACGGAACACGCGTGGGCTTGATTGATAAGCGTTATCGCAGGCCACACTCGAAGACCCAGCTTGTAGTTATATGGGATTATAAATGTTTTTAGCGGCTTAATAGCAGTTAAAGAATTTTGTGTTATACTGCCTTTGATTTTTTTTAATTTGTCAAACCAATAAGTCATAATTACTGTTATGTCTAAATCTTACGTACAGAATTTTAATTAGCATAAGTGTTATTAGTTCTTTTAAAATTTTGATTTCAGTTTTCTTTTATTTTAATTACCTACATATAAAAGCATATTCAAGATGTGTTAGTTTGAATATCCTGAGATATTTTTATCGTTTCACTATTTACGTCGAATCATTGATATAACAATTAAATTTCATAACTTTCCAAACCATTGTATTTAAACTCATTTGACGTCACATGACACATAAACGTCAAACCCCTTAGCTTTTTAACAATTGCAAATTTTAATAATTAATAATAAAAGGAACGATTTATTACTATAAAATATCTAATAAAGTTACTTATTCCTTAAAAAATGGCATAACGTTGTATTCGAACACGCGCCTTTACGATACGATAGACCAAAATACATTCCATTTTGGTCTATCGTAGCAGCAGTACTCTTCGAGTACGACCTCAGATGGGAGTCCGGAGTAAGGGTCCATAAGAAATAGTCTCAAAGATTGAACCCGAAATCCTTTTTGTGGCAACCAGTATAGTGATCACTGCATCACACTGGTCGTCAAACAAGTTCCCATTGTAATTTTTTTCTCAAACCTACTTTATATATTTTTATGGCCGAAAAGAGGTCCTGGTTACTTTAAAATACGAAGTCTGTATGTCAAAGGTGAACTCAAGAATCATTAGACAGACTGTAATAAATTATTACTACTTTATCGCCAGATGACGATCTTAGCTACATTATTAGCATATTATCCCATATTGACACAGTTATGCCGCAGTTATATTTTGTTCTTAACAACTTAAGTGAATTGAATATTTTTGAAGTCTAAAAACCGAATAGGTAACGGAATTTATTTGTCGGGTTAATCCCGGATGTTAGAAACAAGTTCGGGAAAGTGCTATCTTGTAAATGATTCGTTTATAACGGCCATTAATTAATACTTCTCGCCTTGTTAGCCTAGGCCATCATAAAACTATGTATTAATACGGAATCAGCCATAAATCTTAGTCAAATCTTGACGGTATTCTGCAACAAAAAGTCTTTTGAACCCGATTAAAATTCTTGAATAATATATTTAATAATATTACATCCAGGTCACGTTTCACTTGATGATACTGACGACTGCAATAATATATATCTAGATATACTTACATACGGCCTAAATAAATACAACAGATTTAAAATTTGGACAATTTCAATAAATAAATTCGTATTAGCCAATGAATATTATCATCTCTGAATGATCAGATTTCAATAAAATATTCTTTTCTTTCGTATTTTTATGCTTTCTGGTTTGATCTATGGCAGTTAATAAACTTAAAATGTTTCTACCGAAATGAAATTAGAAAAGTCAGGAACAACAAATGTATGCAGCTGAAACGATCCATATCAGTAACCTTAAGCTTCTTAACCCCTAGGGGCTCCGGGCCGCTCTAATCCCCTCGTATGGGGTTTAGATCAACCAGTGGAAGCGATTTCTTGTTTGCCATCATACATTATCTGTGTACCCTCCACTGCACTCGAGGGGAGAGAGATAGATGCTATCTCGCCTCTATCCAACCTTAATAGAAAACTTTCACCTAAAACATAAATCACTGGAAATTTATATTGCGCGTCTGTGGCTGTCACTTTTAACGAGTTTATTGTCTATCGCCGTTTGTAATTGTCGCGCTAATTTCAGTTCGTGTCTGGACGACTTAAGGAAACTTTTAACTAATTCTTATGTCGTTCATAAATTTAGTTTTGCGGTTGAACATACCGGCCAGACAACCCGTCGCTAACTGACTTGATTCATACATTCTCTACTATTATTAACAAATAATTTAGTGAATCAATATGTTAAACAATATTTAAGTACTACCTTAAGTTGCGCTGTGAATTATATGTACGCAAACACCAGCTTTTAGACTTCACAAATAAATAATAATGGGATGTATTTTGTCGTTACGAAGCATTTATTTTCCATATGGCAAAACTCGAGACTCGAGGATTTCTAAGAGCTTTTGAAGAACACATAAAATTAATTAATGTTCATAAATCCAAATAGAAACTCTGGAAATTATTAAAGATTCGATTTAAATAAGTAACTCCTACTTATTTAACATTGTAAAACCCGTTAACACCTACAAATACTACGAACTATTGTTCTCCTCCATGGTATAAGTAACAAAGTTTACGCTGGGATGCACTACATACTCGTTTTCGAACCACGTGAAGTACGCTCACATATTTGCACAGCGCTCGTGTACACCCGATATAAAATTTCCCCGTTCATTACACTCGTCGCGTCCCGCAAGCCGTTTATTTGGCGTATTATTCCAGTCTAACAATGTCTAAACACAATTACTGGGAACAAACACGGGCGACGCCGCGGGCGCGCACATGTTGTGGGCATGCTCGGGTAAACAACCCTACAAATTGATGAGGACGTGATTCCTTTAAAGTAAGCGTAGTATTTTAAATAAAATAGACGAGTAGTAAACGAACTTCTATACTTCATGACGTTAAATGGTGGCTGTTTAACAGCAACATCTAACCTTAAACAGGGCTTACATTCTATCTATGTATGTTTACGTGTAACCTAAAAACTAAGATAGTCGCTTGTATAGTGGTCATAGTGATAGCTACCTGATAAAATTCTTGCCTTTTACATAGCGAGTCCGGGGTTTGAATCCCCGAATGGGCCTTTGAGTTTAAGAACAAAGGTGCGCGGAAATGTCATGAGAAAATCTAGATACCTGTATTTTCTCTATAAATCTTTAAGGAGTGTATGAAGTCACTAATCCGCACTTGGCCAGTGTGAAGTGAAGAGACTCGTGTCCAGCAGTGGATCAGTGTTGAATTAATTAATTAATTTAAATTATGAGACTTATGTATCAGTAACAAATTAATAATCATCATATAAAATTACTATTAAATGCTTAAATAAAGTCCCTCCAGTATCTGTCCTTTTCCATAAGCATTTTATTAGGAATCTAGGTGTTAGACTTTTTTAATGCAAAACTGTTATACAGATCGACGAAATATCGGAACATTCAAAAAGTTTTTGCTAAGCGATTATCATAATTATTTATGAATTAATTTATCACTTCCTTTAAAAGCTAAGGATAATGTGGCCAGAAACTTGTAGACATTGGAAGTCACATTTGTTATGGAGTTGTATAAAGTCTACTTCGCAAGCAAGCCGTCTACTGTAAGTTTTCAAAGAGATGTGTCTTTGCTGACAGCCCTGGTTGCAGTATCAGATCAGTGTTGCCATATTATTTAAATTTAATTAATATGTTTAGTGCATCAAATTTTAATTCAAACATTCAAGTAGACTAAAATAGAAGTATCATTTATATCAATTGCATGAAGGAAATCCCTAACCATAAAATTTATAATTTTGCAAACGTTTGATCAGATTATCATCGTATAATATCACATAGATTAAAAATACAATATGTAAACATGGATATACAAATATGTTATATGTTAAGATCTAAAATTAATATGTATAGATTATACTAAGATTTACGGAACGTTTAATCTATTAGGCCGATTCACACTTATAATTACTTCCAATATTTCTTGCTTAAAGTAATAAAAACAACTGTGAATGATCATAAACTACGAGTATTCTTAAAATTTGTTAGTAAAAAAGTAACGGCTATTTTAAGAAAATAATTGGGTAACCGTTCATCGTCATATATTGCAATTAAAACTTAATATAAAAGAACAATCATTCTTCAGTTCCGATGGTTACTCACATCATAAACTATTCATAAAAAAATAAAACTACTGAAAATTTATGGGAAAACTTACATACATATATCTGAAGTAAAACCTTAATTCATTAAGAATAACACT
>DWON01003431.1:0-18058 GCA_018251015.1 Phocides pigmalion okeechobee
CACTGATTTATTATATTAAAAACGCCAACCTCTTATCCGAGTGGATGGGACCAACGGAAACCCTAAACGCAATGGTAAATTAAATACTGACCGTTAGCAGAGCGGGCCGCCGGTGAGGTCGCTTCCTTGCTTCGACTGTTTTCTTTTTCCTTCCCATTGTTTCCTGTAACCAAAGAACTGACTATAGATGCTTGACACAGCTGCAACGTTAACGATTTATATGATAGGCACACGGAACGTGAGTATTCTCACGTTTCACGGTGGTAATAAGTAATGATAGGTTTTGTAATGTCAGTTACTTAGATAATTTTATATTGATTTACATTACGTTATAGCATTAAACTACAACCGTTTTAAAATATAAATTACTTTGAAATAGTAAGTGATATCACACATTACCCTGCTAAGACAAAGAGCATTCGGATCTTTAAAAAAATAACTGTTTAATAAAAACTAAAACTAAAGTAATCAGCTTAAATATATTTAGGTTACGTCCAAATGTAATATTTAAGGAGCCAATAGATAATAATTATCTTTACATCAATTTAGCTTTTTAGTATAGTAATGTCCTGGTCATGTTAAACAAGATCATAATTTTACGTTTTCATTACAGACACAGAAATATTTGGCACTTTCTAAAGAAAACGTTGGCCTATTCTGTATAAAATAACAAAAGGAAATGCATTATGTAAAAAATAAACTATATATAAAAGATAAAGTTATCAAAACTTTCCTGTCTGGTGACATATACCTAACAAGAATATGTACATAGATAAAATAAAATAGAATAGTGTGCAGCGGTTTCTAAACTAGTTACATATCAATCTGAGCCGGAAATATCTGGACGATAGTAGGAGAGGGAGGCGGCATGCGGCGCATTCCCGGGAGATCCTTTTTGCCACCACCGCGCCTGTCCGACCGGTTCCTATAGCGATCGTTCAACTCGCACTGAGCCGTTCGCAAATTTATACAATCAACTTTCTCTTATAATGTTCCACCAAAATATGTATGATATCAGGCTTACCAGCTTTTAGAAATATATAAATTTGACCTATCAATTTATTAAGTTTCCGGAAAAAATCTTCTAAACGTGGGACTTTTTCACTTAAACCCCGCAACCATACAACTGCAGTGAATGCACCGGTAAACTAGGTACCTCCTTAAAATATTTTTGTAAATTCAAGTATTATTATGTTATTAGAAGTGAAGTAATTTTTGATTTTCATGTTGTATTTTCGTTTGCATCAAACTCTCCTTTGTCAATTTGTAATAACGGTCTAAATGTGAACTGAATACTTGTCTACTTACATTATATTGCTATAAGCAGTTTAGTCGAAACACATGGTCTCAAAAGATATAAATTATTACTCATTTACGCAGTACTCTATAAGTAAACAATACGAATTTGATATGACACACTCAAACAAATATGCACATTTTCTATGTTTCAGACAAAGTAATGAAAACGATCGACCTCAATACATAGCCGACGGAACGTGCATTTTGAAACATAAACTGCGTTTTATCTTTACATGAATTAGATTAGGTAAGTACGTACTTTTATAGCGTCATGGTGGCTTGTTGATAAAGTAGTATGGTTAGCTGTTCGATTGCATCGAATTCTACTTGCTAGTTTGACGTGGAGGCGGCCGAGCTGACCTTGGCAGTGGCGTTGACTTGCGCGGCCTCAAATCGCGACCGTCGCGCCGCGCCATACACTTAACACATGACCAGCTTGTAGGGTTACCACTACCATCCCATATTCAACTCTACACTTACAACCCCATCAATATTCTACAGATATCGATCGACAAAAAGTAACATATTTGGCTTTTGCTGTGGCAATGTCTCCGCATTGAGAGACTGAGAGAACCTTTCAGTCCATCTAATGATAAGTAGTCCCTAGTACATGGCAAGATCCATGAATATCTGTAAAAATATATCATGGATGGACATAGAAGAGGAGTTGTTACTCCTGAGGACTAATATGATCAATTTTATGTCTATGCCTATGCCTTCAATGTATGTATACCATTTATTTCTTTCTACCCACCGCCAGAATTACTTCACACTAGGAATAACCGTGAGAGTGGTACCTTCCCGATCTAACCGAAGATACAGGCTCTTTTACTTTTCAAATTCTATGTGAATTAATGTTCGCTTGTTTGAAGTTATTGGTATTTTATTGAATACTTAAGCTCTTATTGTATCAAATTTCATGACAGCGTTTTCATTGCTTTTTCTGTATATTCTTTTATTTCATTCTGTGTCCAACTTCTTTTTCTGCAGTCGGTATGAACACCAATGAAAGCGGTTAGTTGGTCACACCAACGGTTAGTTGATCGATCAAAGTGTTTACTTCTTTCCATTTTCCCTACAAGAACCAGTTTGCTAAAGTTGTCTAGTTAGTATAAAATGATGTGAACAAATTAACCCAGAAACCTTCGGTAGCACGTCGTGTGTATTGGCTATAGATAACATATATTTATTTGATATAGGCTGTTAAATAACGAGTAACTAATATGTTTATTGTACAAGTAACTACTTCCTATTATTTATTTAAATAAGTTATATGCACCCACGATTGTTTTTAAATGTCTTCCTGTAACATTTTAATTGCAATTAATAATACAATTAGCGTTTAAGTGTTGATGCAATCAAACTAATTTGATCTACAGAGTTATTCAGTCGTTAATTTGCGCGTTATGCACCATGTATTTCCTGAGTATTGCATTGTATGTATCGACGTAAAAAGCATCAATGTTGTAACCCACAAAAACAAAACTGTTCAACACAGCAATAAAACTTTTCAAAATAAAGGTAAGCAAAGATGAAAATACATTTCAAAATAGCACGTTGGTTGTTAGCAATTGGGTTGGTTCAGTGTTCAAATCAAATGCATTTTGTCAGTTACAAAGTTTATGCTTTTTCAGGTATATATAAATGTATTGTCGCGCTACATATTAAAGGTATTCAGAAACCAGTTCTTACAAAATTAAAGATGAAAACTATAGCAGCTGTTGGCCGATAAAACCCACTAAATACAATATTTGATGAATTTAATTACTATAACAATTTTATTAATTTTATCATCATCACGCCCTGAGAGGTTTTAATAATTATTTTCAGATTACTTAAGAAGTATAAACAGTAGAAATTCATCTCTAATCTCTAAATATTATAAAACAAAATCTTCCGTCACGTCTGTCTGTCTTTCTGTTCATGATAAACTAAAAAAGTACTAGACCGATTTTCTCAGTTTTCTGTAGAGTAATTCCTGAGGAAGGTTTTGGTACAAGTTAAGTTTTTTGTAATTTGGGTGAGAAATTAAATAGTTAATTCAATATAGTACTTCACTCGTGGTTCTAAATTGTTTTTTTTATCGTCAGTTTTAGCAACTAGGTAATGACTGGATGCATATATGAAAGAAAATTAATATAAGTAATTATAAACTCTATTACCCGACCGAAGCTCGGATGGGTCGTTATTTTTTTTTTTTTGGATTTGAGAAAGTCGCCACAACAATTATGTGACAGTGATGGTTCCTGTCAGGAGCCGTTATGTGGGAAGTAGCAGCCCTGATAAAGCCAAGTGTACTTGAATTGTACAATTCCTACAGCATGGTGACTGTAATATCTCACATAATTTAACACATGCAACGACCGTTTGGGCTTAGTGCCCAAGCGCGTTTAATTTTGTACTTTTGATTAATCATCGTTGAGAGATCACTGAGCAAAATTTTACATGACATAAGCTCGAAGTTGTATTGTTTACATAGATTTAGTTTTTTGGCTGCCAACTTTTTGTGTGAAATAAAAAAAAAGCATTGTAAACGGACGTGGCAATTGTTTAAGATAAGGGAGCTTTGCCACATAGTATTAAAGTTAGAAATTATCAAATAGAACACGCAAATGAAAATATGTTAAGTTGAATAAAATTATGACGATTGTGATACATAGTTTTGCATAACAGCTACAAATAACATTCTTGTAAACCTACACGTTAAAAATAAATAAGAAGCTCGTTGGACTTTAGCGGACCTTTTTAAAATTTTAAATTGCCAAAAGATTATTATTATACCAACATCAGTTATTCCTAATGATAAATCAATCAAGAAATCCATAAAATATTAGTTCAATGTTTAAAAATTTAGTTTAATTGTACAATTAAGAAAACTTATAATGATTAGATAAAAATCGATTTATTATCGTTAAGTATGTTGTAGTTAGTCACCTAGGGTAGTGAATTCATAAAAACAAATAACTTCGATGTGTTTAAATTCGTATCAAAATATTTTTATAAAAACTTCATTTATATTTAGCACGTCCTATTTAAACTACGTATAATGTTTTGCAAAGAATTAATATACGAAGTAAAATAAAATATTGTTACAAATAAAAAAATATATCAAATGTGCTTTCAATATAAATGGAGCGTGGCGCTTCGCCATATTGGTATTGGGTTACTACGAGGCCGTACTCAAGCGTATGATACGAAAGGATACCACTAAGGTTAAGCTTTGTAATATCAGGCTCAGAAGGGTCTCCTTTTCAAATTACATTTAGGTGCGTACTTTGAGTGCGTTCGAGTTTTCGAGCTTATGTGCGTATTACAAATTGATGATAACTTGCTTTAACGACGAGGAAAAATATTGGAAGAAACCTGCTTGCTGGAGACTTTACCATATAAAATCCACCAATACGTATTTAGCCAATCTGGTGGCATCCTTCTTTCTAAGTGGATACCTGTACTCAGCAAGACGATAGTAATGGGTTGTGCGTTGACTAACGTATGTATTCTCTTTACAATATAAAATCCAACCTGTTTTTGTATAATATGGACCAATTTGAATTTATAACTTCTAAAGTAGAAATATAAAATTAGCAATTGTAATATTGTTTACTCTGTACATACGAAGCCGCGAGCAAATCTCTCCAAATATAACAAAGATTTATATGGTCACAATAACAACAATTTGCCTATTTAATATAAATCTAATATTTTCAGATATCTTTTACTATCAAGGCTTAATAAATTTTATTAATGGAATGTCACATTAATTTTAATACATCATCGTCAATATTATCACGTTATCAAAAATTTGATATGAAATTTAATGTAAATTGTGACTCATTATTTTATGGGAGGAGTCAGTCGCCAGTCCGTGTAAGCATAAAAAATAATAAAGGTCCGGTCTTTTTTGCACGAGTGTACGGTGGCATATGGTCTTGATGGCTGTCAGCGATGTCCATAAAAGCTTTTAGGTTACGTTATAAGTGTAGCATGCCTAAACGTTTGCGCTTGTTTTTGACGAAGAAAACCAACGTATAATTATGTAAGAAGCAAACATTACTTAATGTATTTTTGTTTCAAAATAGCATGGCATGACATTAAGGCATATTTGAAAAAAACAGCTTCAAATGTGACAAAGGCCGTTAGATACTATTGTATTTAAGATCGGCAGCGATGATATGCGAGCTTTTACGTTAGGCTGGTATGTAATCGACCGGATGTGGACGTAGATTCGGTCGAAGACGGATGTTCCTCCATTTACATGCGCGCCGCGTACCATCGACAATGCGCAGAAGACTGCGCTACTAGAATAATGAAGACGAGGGAAGCCATTTTGTTAAATTAAATGAATTATTGACAAAGTTGGTCTCGTTGTATCTTATTTTTATTACCAGGTTTTATTCTTGTTCAGATGTTTGAGAATACCTTTTCTAAAAGACGATTTAGTACATGGAAGTATCAGGATATGTTAGTTAGCGATGAAAAAAATATGAGGTTTTTTTAGAATTCACCTCTTGATTACAAATTTAACAATTTATTTAAAAATAACCTACACTTTACTTATCTATATTACCTACTTATAATGTCGGCTATGGATGTCAAAACCTGTTTACCTTTACTGTAATAATAATGACTTGTTAGCCATTATCATGGTACAAATAAACGGTAAACGAAAAGGCGTTTAATATTAATCGGTAGTTTTCCTCATTTAACTTATTTACACAGTAAACTATGTGATTGGATAAACACCTACCATAAATTATATTATTGGAGGAAATATGCAACTACGTATAGTAATAGTATGGACTTATATAAATAACCATCCAGGCAACAGAGGAACTGAGGTTAACTGATTACTGCAGCCCCTGGACATCCGTATCTTACACCTCAAAAAAGGACCGATATCGCCTCATACTGTATGCGTTACGGGCAACCACATTTCGTTAACCGAAAAGGAATGATATTTGACGGCGGATCACCAATATGACGATGTTATTTTTCCGGAAAGTTTTAGTTCCTTTATTTAATTAATATTACGTAAATAATCATGGAGACCACATGATGTTAAATGATCGCAGTCAATGGACATCTACGTCCAACTTCGACTAAGACTGTATTCGCTACTCCTAAAGAGTAATAAAGTCGCCTCGCATTGTTTTACTGTCAATCAGAAACAATTGTCAAAAACCTCTGCCAAATTTGACATGTACGAATAACGACACATACAAATTATAACGACAGATACAATATTTATCTTAACTAGTTTTTAATACCTTTAACATTAATATAAAGTATGTTAGGTAAATGCAAAATTACCTATGACCAATGTTATATTAAATCTCTTTTTTAAACGTAATCACGTGTTACATTTTGGTATACGGCAAAATGAAAAGTAGCAATATAGCAGTATATATACCATACGCTAAATATGCAAGGAAATACGAGTGTGTAGATTAATATATGTAAACGGTACAAGAGTTTTGTAAAAGTATGTTTTCATGAAATGTAAAAGGTAAACTTTTTTTGCTTCTCCTTGGTTGCTTCTCCTAAAGACTAAGATGATCGTCTCGCTTCAATATGTAGCTGGCAAGAAAACCTCTCCAACCAAAACACAACAAATGTTTTACGGCGGATTATGAGAGCGGCGATGGTACCTCCCAGGTCGAACTATATCCTTCCACCTCTCAAGACCTTTCTTTCCCAACTTAAAAATACTTCTAAGAACGTCCCTCCAGTAAAAAACTAGTTTAGCACTTTTTAAATCTAGACCTGGGCGGTTACATTTAACAAAAAATCTATAAAACTAACTGAAAGGTAATTTGAAGGTCGAAGGTGAATTTCGTAGTTCAGCGTCACACGTATTTTTACGCCTTTGTCGATTTAGGGACGTATTGATAGCGATCAAATTACCCAGGTCTCCAGTCCATCTTAAGTACCCACTGAAACTATGAATCTACAATAATTGGAGTAGTGAGCTTCATTTCAAACGAATGTCTTATTATTACTCATATAGCCTATGGAGATGCAGTTTGAATGCCTCATATATGTCTCGTATATTAAATTCATGATTCCATTTATCTCTATAAAAACTGAATTATATTTGGAAACCATAATATCGAATTGTGTGGTGTGATAACAATGATTAAGAATTAGATGATTAGAGGACGTTATCGTCGAGATACGATGCTTGTATCTATCAATTTTGTTATCAGTATCGGAAACATGAACAAAGGCGAGCTCAAGTTTTGTTTTAGTGAAGTAATTCAATTTCTATTTCTATTATGACATAATTTCCAACAATATGTCACAAAGTGCGTTTCGTTCGAACAACTGGAAATCAAGTAGATACGTATATATATGTAGTTATGTGGCCAACATTTCCTCAAATAACGGTAAGCATTTTAAGACTTTGGCAAACTTCCAAAAATTTGTTCGAATCTGGAGAATTTCTCAGGCCGACGACATAACGATTTATTGATACAAAATTTAACCCCTAAGAAGTTCACGAATTGTTTAAAAATATCACTGCCAAGTTTTCCAGCGAGTAAGTAGAGGCGGCGAAATTCATGAAAGAAATAAGAAATCCAATCGCAGATAGCGGTTAGGTCATATGTAGGGCGCCGGCGCGGCCGAGATCAGCCTCAAAGCCTGACCGGTTGCCATCTTTGGTAGCGACCGGTTTCGTCAGAACACGCGTTGCATGTAACAGTTTTCCACTCCCTACGTTAATATTGTATTGTCATTAAAATCCAACGTCATTGACGGTTCGATGAATCTAGAATGATTGTTTAGGGTACGATTTAAATGAGAGCGTAATCTTCGTAGATAAGTAACGGATAACGTTTGAGTCAGATAGCATATCAACTTCCATGCACGTCTCCGTTAATCATAGAACATGGGTGTATGGGCATCCTCCCTCGCTTTGCCGGCTGTGCAGTGTGAGTCACAGTCGACATTTGTACAGGGCGAGCGGGCGACGACTGTGAATCACTGCAGCGCGCCATGCCATACTATTATGCACATATTGATGTCGCAGGTAACAGAATCGCCATTGTATGCTGTATGCCATTGTGCAGCCCAAACTTTTGAGCTCCTCATAACCGATTGTTAGAGTTGTATTGTTACTCCGTTGGAATATGTAGGCTTATTATTTAGATCAAAACAATAACACGGCTCACGTTTTCAGAATGTATTAATTTCGACTTAATGCTTGTCAGCGGTCGTTTAGTAAAATAAGACGGACGCACACGACCGATCGATATTGCGAAGCTCAGAGTCAAAGCTTTAAGGCTCGGTTGAGAATTTGCTACCTGCTTATGTAATCGAACTCGTGGTTTAGAACTCATTGAATTAGATAGAGAAAACAAACAAGGGCATATTTCTTAACATATAATAACTGTTAAAAATTAACGGCAGTTAACGCACAACTTATGTCCATCGGTTTAAGTTGCGACGTTTTGAAATTATAAGTAATGGAGTTGGTATGAAATCTTCTCTTATATTATATAATAATTAATTCTGTGTAAACATCAATAAGATTTATTAGCGTTTTTGGACATATATCCGCAAGAAGAACATATTAAAGAATCATGGCCAATGAAAGCAGCCTTTGCGCACATAGCTAGTGATATATAAAACGAATTTATCAGTATTCTGTAAATAACATTACAATATAACGCCCTCAACTTTATATCAATGTTAACGACTTTATACCTAATTATCAACAAAACGATACTATCAGCGCCATCTTTCGCGAGATGTCGGAAACTGAAGTAGAATACATAGAACACATTGTTTAGGTTTATAGAAAATAAATAAACGGGTTCTTAATTGTTAAGGTCTAACCAGACCAGACTATGTACAGCTGGAAAAATAATTTTGTCATTAGTAGACAATTAGGTCCTTTGTATTATATTGAGAGCAAGGCAGTAAAGTAACTTTATGTTGGGAAAATGATACACTAAAAACTACTGTAAATACTACTATGTAAGACGCTTGGCATGTGAGGAAAAATAATTTTCCAAGTTGTTCCAGGAGGGTCAAGAAAGACAATTGAGTAACCAATTACTGTATATTATAGTTCAATCAGTCAAACTATCTACTATCTTGTAAACTCTTGCCTTTCTAATGTTCTGGAATTTGTCTGTTTCAGTGGAAAATTATCGTTTGTCAGTTACATACATACGCAGTCGTCAAGGCGTCTACAAGGCGACATACTTAATCTTCAAAAGTCGTCTATGATCGACTTCAATGAGAGAGGTTTCTGTTCTATATGGAGTTGGTTACAGATCCCGACTTCGCTTCACTGAAAAAAAAACTATTACGACTGTGATTTATTTAACGGTGCAAACAATGCAGACATAATTACTATATTTATGAATCAACCAGAATATTGGCCAAGAAACCTACGTGTATGTAACAAGGCTTAAAAAAACTTTAAAGTGGGCGTTTAGTTTATCAGTACCGAAGTGGTGTTTATTTTTTAACCAGGTAATTTTACAACGTTTGACGTGAGTGCTATTTTAAGCGGTACGTGTCTTTATATAGATCGAATTTTAGGAGTTGCTTCTAATAACATATTGTTTACCTGATGTCTAGTACGTCAAGTATACGTAATATTGTACTTGATATGTGCATGTCCTGTAAATAAGTAAGTGTACAAAACTGTAATTTTGATACAACTACCTCATGGAAAGAGCATATAGACCTCCTGATAATAAGTGGCTCTTACAACCTGAGGATGTTTGTCCTAATCGAAAAGGTCTGAAAAGGAATAAAAAAAATTACTTGCACGAAATCACAGATGAGTTGCTACTCACAAGTATTACGTTTGTAGTATTACCACACTGTTTAACTCAGATATTAACCAGAAAAAACCTAGATACCAATAAGTCAAAATCAGAAAAAGAAAAAAATAGTCAACTACGAAGAGTTCTCCATTTAAAAGTGACTGATTGGCTGAGTTTATTCTTCAATTATGTAGAACGAATTGTACAATGTATTGAAATTTATAGTTTGTTGTGATGTACCAACCACGAGTGCAGTGTTACTATGAGCAGACAAGGCTCGGTTTTATTCATACGATCAACGCATTACTAAACCACTGATTATTACGGGTCTTCCCTCAGAATAAGAATTGTGAGGTCACAGTTCACACCCCGCTGTGAAAGTGCTTATTGCTAGATTTCATATACCTTAGAGATCATTACGAAGGTATTACTGCTAGACTTTACCCAGACATGAATCACTGAAAATTATCTTCTACCAAATTTAAAGGAGTCCGCTATTGTATGCAGCTCGCCGATAATATTTCTCTTCTATCAATCTTAACAAGAGATGCGCAATAAAAGGTCTCAATCAAGTATGATTAGTAAAGCATTACCTCTCCCTTGTGATGATGTCCTGGTCTCCATCATCACATTATCAAATGAATAAAAATAAATAGTAAATCCAGATTCAGAACAAATGAAATTATTGGTAATAGATATGATCATAGAATCAACGTAACGTACATACTAAATTATCACTTAATTTACTTTGTAATATGCTTTCTGTAAATCTGAGAAAGATTGTTTGATTGTAGTTGTGTTGTCAAAATATTGTTTAATTATATTAAATACTAAATTCCAATTGTAATACCTACACCAGGAAAAATATAAAATTTCTGTTTACTTTTGCGTACTGGGATAAAAATAGATTCAAATGTTGGTTTCCTTGTGTAAATAAATTTATGTATGGATCACATAATGCTCTATTAAATACATTTTATTTTTTAATTATTTTCTACTTATTAATAAGTACACAAGATATAAATGAATTATATTTAAATGTAACAATAAGTTCTAGTAAGTAAGTAATAATACAGTATATTATTTCTGGATATTTGATAACATTTTCCGTAACAAATTCTTCTGTATGCGATTGTTATCTCCGCGCTTGTTAAAGAAAAATTAACGATTTGAAGCAACCTTGTTGCTTAATGAAACCTGAAACACGCGATTATTTTGGCCGCCTTTTACTGGAGAAAAATGCAACTGTTATTTAGCATCATTTTCATTGCAAGCCTCGATATAACAGTCTAGACAAATAATCTTGCATAGGAAAAAATGCGGTTAAAAATAAAAACGCATTTATAATAATCTCCGAATAGTTAATAAATAATAATTATTAATATACGTTTTTCCTAAATTCAAGGAGTAAGTACGTGCTTATTTGCAAACTGTTTTGACTTATCGAAAATGAAATTTTATGTTTTTTATGGGATTAAAACATGTTACAGGCCAAAAACCTCAACTCTCCTGTTTTGTAATAAAAATATAACTACTACACCAAAAATATTATATTACAGACATCTGGGTTCTATATTGAATACTAAATAATATATTAAAATACCAGCGTTAACCTGCGCCTTTGTCCGCGGACTATACATTGACATGTTTGATATAAACTGTATAGAATATGTAATTTGAAAAATATTGCCTCAACTGTAATTATTTTGGTCATGGCCCAGTTTCAAGATAGTGAAGCATGGTAATGCGTAGAGTATGTAGACGTTGGCTTGAGCTATGGGTATAGGCGTGCTGTGTACAAAATTAAAGGTAGTCTAGCGTCTCAGCTTAGCTCGAGTAACAGAGTTTATATTTACTTATATTATTTTTGTTTCATACATGCTTCCAGTCATTACCTAGTTGCAAAAACTAACAATTAGAAACATCTATTTCGAACGACGACTGAATTACTATGTTGAATGTAACTATTTAATTTCTCGCCCAATTTACAGAAAAACTTAACTTATAGTGCACCAAAACCTTCCTCAGGAATCACTCTGCTTGTTGTTGAAAACTGAGAACATCCGTTTGTGCTTTTTGAGTTTATCACGAACAGACAGATGCGACGGGGGACTTTGTTTTGTATTATTTAGAGAAGATATGGTAGACATGTCGCTGACATTTTTTGTATTTCTATACTTAATTATAACGCAGATGACAGTCTGCAGTGACCGAAGCTGATGGTCAGTTCCTGGTAGCATTCGGCAGAGTTCCACTCCAACCACCATTCCTCCGCCAGGCTCTGTCCCGGGCGTGTCCCTGAGCTCGTCAGCGCGACAGAACTGCCATCTCTCGGTCGCATGCTGGGTTTTGTTCAGTGTCTCCGACATATATGTCACCAGGCCTTCTCTTGTCACTTCTATTTTGGGGACACGCTAATTCTCAAAAGTTGTAAGTCTACAATTTTTGTATCCCTTTTCCAAAGGAATGAAACTACTATTTTGAGGAAAAAAATTATAAATAAGAAAAATAATGAAATGTAAAAAGGCGTGGGGTGCTTGGAATCAATAGATCACTGAAAAGCAACCCACGCTTTTTATACAGTGCGATTTGTTTTTAATATTTATACTTTTTCATTGGATTTTTTATAAAAGATGTTTTTTATTTTTATTTTTGTTCTTATAGCATTTTTTCATGTGTATAAGTGTAATTGTTCCGTATAAACTGTTGAGATCGTAGGAGCTGTCGCCCGCGACTGTTCACGCGAGCTTCAATTTCCGGGTCCTTCCAGATTTTCGAGCAGCAAAAGGTTCTCACATACTCACACCCGTAACTTTCAAATTGATACAACTTTTGTATTTATTGACCGATTTAAATGAAACGTACACTAAGCGTTAACACTTTGACTGCACGCGGATATACATATACGATCGGGTCAGTATTGCGGGAGGCGGCCCTAAACTGGAGCCGACAAATGACTGAAATATTGTATTTTTTAGTATCTGTGAATCATCTACGAATACACAGACGTAACGTCCGCCCCCAGTCTTGTAGCGCCGACGTAAGAACAGCACTTTCGTTTGCTCGTAATCCATAGGACTGCAATCCTGTCGGGGGTCGTACAAGCCGCGAGCGTTACGGCTAGTTCACAGCGGTGTCGTCCGCAGGGAAGTGTGAACTGAGGCTCTGTACGCCGTCTGTTCACAATGATTACAAACTGTGGAGTAATAGTCTTGTTCAATTCACTTTCAGATCGTCGAGAGCTCGTTGCTCTGTCGTCAGCGAAACTACAAGAACCCCGTGCCGGTACTGGCGACTGCAGCTCAGCTGAAGATGCGGAACTTATGCATGTTGGTGTGATGCGTACAAGCAAGCTATTCATCAAATAAATGGATTTTATAATTTGGAGGCGTTTGAGAATTAATTCTTAATCGAAACAGTTATTTGGAGTCACATGTAAGAATAGATTCTAGTCAGAATCTACATTCGTTCTGGAGAAAACCTTTGTTTACTTGTATTGTGTAATCAAGAAGTAATTTGAAGATACATTTAAGAATACATTCTGGTGAGAATCTACATTCATTCTGGAAAAATCTTTGTTTACTTGTATTGTGTAAGCAAGAAGTAATTTGAAGATACATTTAAGAATTAATTAAGAAAGTAGGTTGCCAACTGTCCCGTACAATCAGTGTTATATTTTGTTGTTCTCTTTAGTAATATTTACTTTTTATTAAAGAATTAAGAAAACTTTGTACTGTCGCTGATATCTATTATACTGGCGTTCTAGAACGTATACCAGATGTTCGTGTTTCTACTTCTATTTTGGAGTGTTTGAAAGAAGTTGTTTATTCTTACAAGAATCAGAAATATCATATATTTTCTTAAACAGTTTAAAAATGTATGTTTTAAAATATTTTGAAATAATCATTTTTATTATTTGAAAATCAGAATTTCTAAACAATTTTAAATACACCACAAATGATAATTTGATACAGTTTTATTATTTTTAAATTTATTTTCTTACGAGAAGTTGGCTACCTCATGTGTAGGAGACATGTTGCTAATGAATACATTCCACGATACACTGAGAATACATGTACATCAGGGAGGTGTATATTTACATTTACCATGTACCGGCCACTCACCATCCACGATTTTCGATAAAATAAATGCTTTATTAAAAGTAAATTTAAAATAATATGGAATTCTTTAAAACTAAATAATCTATACATATAATAAAACTGTAATTGATCGCTGTCTGTACGTAACAAATATATTTAAAAATTCATAATGGGGTGCCTTTACATCCGCAAGAGTTTCCATGATTATATTGTGATGGGCTTCACTGAACATTTAGAGCTTGTTTCATTTAAATCGGTTAACAAATAAAGAAGTTATGTCAATTTATGTGACACGTGACCGAAGTGTCGGACAAAAGCTCGTTAAATATAAGAAGCTTCATCCAAATTGCTGTCGTTTGGACGAGATCCCAAAACGCAGGCGACATTGTTGATTGTCGATACTCCGAAAATCGTTAATCGTGAGCGCCCTTACGTAGCACTAAATGTATATAAATCCGCGGTCATATTAGTTTAAATCATAGATTCTATATATATGTGATGTGTGCAAGCAACGTTTACTCAATAATCCCTACTATTGTATAAATGTGATATGTTGCCGTTTATTTAGATGTTTGTGTTTCGTTTCTAGAAAAAATATTGATTTAATCTATCATAAATTTTGTACATATAGTGTTGATGTAGGAGATATTTCGCCGACGCCACCCGTCACTGTCAAGGGCACATGACATGTCCACATGTGACATGTCCAACATTATAAGTTCGACATGCGTGTCCTGTCTATCTCCAGCACTGAAGAGCCGTAGCCGTCGACACGTTGAAGTACATTTTAAGTAAATATGTATGTCTCACTAAGCAGTGATTACGTATTTGTTTCGCTTGCCTTTAAAACTTTAGGCCCGTGGGGACCGCGTACCTTCTGTGGGTGGCGTCGGGACCCCTTCCGACGCTATGCTCCGGTCTGCAGCCACATTTTCGAGTGTGCCGTGTCCGCTGCTAGCAAGATATTTTTGCCGTGCAGTGCGTCAAGGGTCCGCTCCAGGGGGACTAGGTGCTTGTTGATGTCATCTTTATATTGGAAGTATGCCGATACGATGTACAGGTCAAAGGACGGGAGGTGGCACACCACGCGGCGCTGGTCGCTTAGACGGTGCAGAAGCGTGCACGTCTCGCTCGCTGATGATAGGTGGAGGTCCACCTTTGCCGCCGTCTCTTGAACTGATCATTTTAGCGTCATGGTACAGCTAGAAGACTACTGCCGGTAGCTCTTTGGTGGCCATTGCGGAGCCAGCGAGGTTGATTTGGCCGAATTTTAATGTTCGTGTTTGGCTCCAATCCGTATTTGGTATATTCAACGCTGCGAGCAGCAGCGTATTGGCGGGCCGGGCACTCTTTCTCCATTGTTCAATGGGACTCGTGTCCCTTCTGTTTTCAGCAGTTCCGCCGAGTCTATCTAGTCTAGTGCGCGATCGGCGCGGTTCTGTACGACCACCGTTCAGCTAAGAACGGTCAGCTCAGAACTGGCACGGACAAGGGGAATCCGACTTTCTAATTAAAACAAAGCATTGCGATGGCCCTCGCGGGTGTTGACGCAATGTGATTAACTATGACTCTCTTGACGGGAGTAACTATGACTCTCTTAACGGACGTCTTCGACGGCCGGTCCTAGCAATTGGAGAGGAATTGTTACTCGCAATCCTGGTAGCTGGGCCTCACGAACCGCAATCAAGGTTCGCCGGCGTAATTGAGTGGTGCACGAACATCAGGCTTAAGTCCACTCACTCGGGATTGTCAATGGGGCTTTCTGTTGAGCTGGGCCCAACTCCTACCCTTGGCCTGCCCGCGGCGCCGCTGCCAGAGCTAACAAGGGGGGGGGGGGGAGGACGTACCAGATGTTCCTATTGCTCCGAGATATGTCCTCTTCGAACGGAGTGTTGCACTCTTCCATTGCAGTCACCGCTGCTGGTCCCGAGGGGCCAGCAGCGGCGGATGCAGTCCGGCTTGTCCCTGGGTCCCTCACGAGGTGTGCAGCGTCGATACATGCTAAGACGCGATCCATGGTGGAGTTCGAGTTTCACTCGAATAGCCCCGATGGATGTTGAGCTTGCTCGACATCAAGCCTAGCCGCTTATCTTCGGTTGGGGCAAAATGAAAGCGGTGGGCGAACCTCTGTGGTGGGCCTGCTCCCCGCCACAAAGAGGAAAAAAATATGCAAAAGGAAACCATAAAAATATAGTGGTGCCCCCCGATCTCCCACAGGAATCGGGGTCTGCATCCAATCCTCTCTCGGGCGGTCAGCCCGGGGCCTCTGGTGGTCCTGAGCCGACGTCCGGGTACCGTTGCGGCCTTTGTGAGAGGACCTTTGGGACAAAGATCGGGCTGGGAGTGCATGTCAGGCGTGCACACCCGGCACAAGCGAACATCGAATCCGCACCCCCGCAGGTGAAGCGAAGGTGGCGCGATGAGGAGCTTGAGCTCCTGGCGAGAACGGAGGCGCGTCTCGTAGGGGACGGTTGCGTCAACGTCAACATGGATCTGATGAAGGCCTTGCCCCAAATTGGGCGCACACTAGAGGCAATAAAAGGTGTGAGGAGGAAGGAAGCATACAGGCGATTAGTCGCGGACTTCCTCAAGGGTTCACCTCCCACACCACCTAAAATCACGGAGCGGGTCCATGAAGACGCTGAGCGTGGCCCCCCCGAAGAGGTCGTTGCCGATGTCCGGCCAGTGGGCGACTCCGAAGACGCGCCGCTAGTAGCTGACCAGGGGAGGGTTGATCGGTCTTCCTGCGTCTCTATCATCGCAGACCTCCTCGAGAGGGCGAAGGAGCAGATGACGCGGGGTCCCGTGAGACCAAAACATAAACGGAATTGGACGGGGAAACTCACATCCAGACGGAGGAGGAGAATGGAGTATGCCAGGGTGCAGGAGCTGTTCCGGAAGAACCCGGGTCGTGCTGCAGCAGAGGTCCTGGACGGACAGTGTCGGGGTGTCCGGCACCGACTCGACGAGCTGGAAGCCTATTGGCGACCGGTTTTAGAGACGGTGTCCGATGCCTCGGGGCCTACACCGGAAGCCTCGAGGGCCCTAGGGCTCGACGGGCGGTACGGGGGTACACTGGACCGTTTAAAGTTGACGAGGCTGTGGTCTCCTTTCACCGACGATGAGGTGAAGGAGGTGAAAATCGACCTAAACTCCGCGCCGGGACCGGACGGAATTAGTTCTGGGGAATGGCGTAAAATTCCTGCAAAGACCCAGGCGGAAATATTCAACTCCTGGATGAGCCAAGGCGAGATCCCTCTGCCACTGCGGCAATGTCGTACGGTCTTTGTGCCGAAAAAGGACGAGCCGGCTGGGCCGGGTGACTACCGACCGATTTCCATCGCGTCGGTGCCACTCCGGCACATGCATGCTCTCCTGGCGCGAAGGCTGGAGACTTGTTGTCCCCCCGATGTACGACAGCGCGGATTCATTCGCGCCGACGGCACACTTGAAAACTCGGCTGTGCTGGACGCTGTACTGGGGGACTGCAGGAAGAAGTTGCGGGAATGCCACATCGCAGTGCTCGACTTCTCAAAGGCGTTTGACACAGTGTCGCATGCGGCGCTTGTCAGCGTCCTGCGGAGGAAGGGCCTGCCTGTGGGGTTCTGCGACTACATCGCGCGATTGTACGAAACGGCCCAGACGACCTTGGCCGTGGGTAATGACCGTAGCGATCCTGTGGTTGTTGGCAGGGGAGTCCGTCAAGGGGACCCATTGTCGCCCTTGCTCTTCAACATGGCGTTGGACGTGGTCCTCGCGTCCCTACCAAAGGGAGTCGGCTATAGGCTAGATGGGGAGCTTGTCTCGGCTCTGGCCTACGCCGACGACCTAGTCCTGCTTGCGGGATCGAAGGTGGGGATGCAGGAGGCGATCGAT